>JAYESA010000447.1:0-190344 GCA_036927795.1 Iris macrosiphon
CTTTAAAAATTTGAATGACGGTGCCCCTTCTTGTTCAAGAACACACCTTCTTTCTTGTGTTTGTCTTGCTTCTCCCTTCTTGATGGATTGATGATGATGGCACTGGGCTCTTGATGGGTTTTATGGCAATGGTGGAGCCTTTATGGTTGTTTGGTGTAGATTGGCTGGAAGGATGGTGAAAAGTGGAGATTTTGGAAGAGAGAAAAATGTTTTTGGTGAAGGAGATGATGTTGTGAGGGGTAGATGACAAGGGGGCTGCTCTTACATGTTGGAGAGAGGGGAGGGGTCAGCCACAAGAGGGGAAAGGAAATTATTAGGGTTAGGGTTTGTTATAAGGCTGCTCTTACACTACATGCCTACATGTGTTTGAGTTGGATTTAGGTCAAGTTTTAGTCAAACGGAGGCAATTTTATGGTAACGTAATTCTACACGTTCGTCAATATTTTTTTTAAAGCATGGGAGAGATCAAATAAATGTAATATCCATGTTCCAACTATATTAGATTCAATCAAGATTAATAATATAAATTTTGTTAGAAGGGAAATGTTATACAATGCTTAAAATATCCAAGCCACGACAAAGGGTCACATATCTAAAAGAAGGATTTAAAAATTAATACTCTTGTCTATTAAATAAAGTGATTAAAATAAATTAAAAAAATACCAAAATAACCCTATTCAAAATGAGGGGGCTTACACTTATACCTCCTTTATGGTTTATTGTTATTACCATTGAACCATCTCCATATTAAAGTATTTAATCTACTCTTTATATATATATATATATATATATATATATATATATATATATATATATATATGGAGGTTTGGGGTGGACAAAAAAGGGGGAAAATTTGATCCCTTTCTATATATATATATATATATATATATATATATATATATATATATATATATATATATATATATATATATATATATGACTAAGTTATCAAATCTTAACCGATCAACGGTTAAGATTAGATGACTTAAAGTCCATCCAACGGTGCTAACATGGGGGATGTTTGGGATGGACAAAAATGGGGGTGGATCATGATCCCAACCCTATATATATATATATATATATATATATATATATATATATATGTTCAAGAACCATCCGGGTGGTTTCATATTATAAAATCACCCTATATTACATGGATTAAATTTGGATTAGGTGGTTGAGATTAAAAGGTGTAGACTCCACCACATTATATATATACCACCCTATGTCACATGGAATGAATAGTTGAGATAAAAATGTGGTGTATATACACTATCAACCCACGGAACACACACACACACACACACACACACACACACACACACACATATGTGTGTGTGTGTGTGTGTGTGTGTGTGTGTGTTCAAGAACCATCCGGATGATTTTATATTATAAAACCACCTTGTGTTACATGTATTGGATTTGTATTGGATGGTTGAGATTAAAAGGTGTAGACCCTACCACTTTTTAATCTCAACCACGCAATCTCAATCCAATCCATATAATATAGAATATGTTTATAATATAAAACCATCCAGATGACTCCATATAATATATGATAGTTTTATAATATGAAACCGTCCGGATGGTTCGAAATAGACGGATGACTTAGGTCCGTTTGCTTATGCTTTATAACTCACATTATTGTCTGGGTCGCCTCCCTTTCTCCGGACATTGTTTTTTTTATTCAATATAACTTGTCATT
This sequence comes from Iris macrosiphon, assembly GCA_036927795.1. NCBI lineage: Eukaryota > Viridiplantae > Streptophyta > Magnoliopsida > Asparagales > Iridaceae > Iris > Iris macrosiphon. Next base: position 1,706 of record JAYESA010000447.1, read on the forward strand.
AGTTTTAGCGTTTGTCGTTAGTTAACTATTGTTGTCAACCAAAAAGTAATAGTATTTATGTTCCTCATACTAATTGTGTATTCTTTATTTGGTGCAATCCATAAAAAATAAAAATGCATACATTATAAATTTATACTAACATGCTTCTATTATCTCCTAGTCCATATAAGTTTTCAAATTGATAATGATAATTTTTTCGCTTATTTTGATTCGTATAAGTTGTTGAAACGGTTCAATAAAGAAAATAAATTCAAAATCGAACAAAACAAATCCTGTTATAAAAATTGTATATGGATGTCCAAATAAAAAACTTGTAACTCTTGACTTTTGGGTTATTCTCTTAAATAGAGAACTTGTAACTCTTGACTTTTGAGTTACTCTCTTAAGTAGAGAACTTGTAACTCTTTGACTTTTGGGTTACTCTCTTAAGCCTTTAAATAGAGAGCTTGTAATATATTTTTATTTAGGCAATTGAAGAAATGAAATAGATCTTCACTCCCTCCCTTTTTATTATTCTCTAAGTACTCACTTTATTTTATACAAGTTTTAATGTATCTTGCAAATTGTACCATATCTTAGTGCTATTGGAATTTTGATGTATCTTGCAAATTATACAAGACCTGGTATAGAATTCTTAGTAAACTTACTGGCAAGATATAGCTCGACACCAACAAAACGACATTGAAATGATGTTAAACATATATTACGTTATCTTCGCGGAACAACCGACATTGACTTATTTTACTTAAAAAATTTAAAATCACAAGTTGTGGGTTATGCTGATGCTGGTTATCTATCTGACCCATATAAAGAAAGATCTCAGAGTGGATATGTGTTTACTTGTGGTGGTACTGCAATATCATGGCGTTCGGTGAAACAAACATTAGCATCTACTTCTTCTAATCACTCATAAATTCTGACATTGCATGAAGCAAGTCGAGAGTGCATATAGTTGAGAACGATGGTTCAGCATATCCGAGAATCATGTGGGTTATCTTCAATAAAGAATACTGATATTGTATGAAGATAATGCTACTTGTATTGCACAAATCAGAAATGACTACAACAAAGGTGACAGAACGAAGCATATATCACCAAAAGTTTTCTACACTCACGAGCTACAGAAGAATGTTGACATTGACGTTCAGCAGATATAATCGAGTAATTTTTTTGCAGATTTATTCACTAAAGCATTGACAACCACAACATTCAGAAAGATGATTCAGAATATTGGGATGCGCCAACTAAAGGATCTCTTGTCAGTATCGGGGGAGCGTGATCACTAATTCTCACATTGTACTCTTTTTTCTTCGTCCAAGTTTTTATCCTACTATATTTTTCTTGGCAAGATTTTAATGAGGCAGTGTATCACGCTTACAAAATTTATATGAATATGTACTATTTTTTTCTTCGTTCAAGTTTTTATCTCACTGAATTTTTTTTGGCAAGATTTTAACGAGACATATTCCATAAATATTGGACATCTAAGGGGGAGTGTTATGAAAATTGTATATGGATGTCCAAATAAAGAACTTGTAACTCTTGGCTTTTGGGTTACTCTCTTAAATACATAACTTGTAACTTTTGACTTTTGGGTTACTCTCTTAAGTAGAGAACTTGTAACTCTTGACTTTTGGATTACTCACTTAAGCATATAAATAGAGAACTTGTAATATATTTTTATTGAGACAATTGAATAAATGAAATAGCTCTTCACTTTCTCCCTCTCTATTATTCTCTAAATACTCACTTTATTTTATGCAAGTTTTAACAAAACCTACCCAAGATGTAAAATCCCTTAAATTTTAGAAAGTTGCTTTTATCCTAATTTGTGCATTAAGTAATTACAAAAATATCCATACAATAAAAAAAGTAAATATATATTATGTCAGAAAAGAAAAGAAAACAAAAGAAAACAAAATGATAACCATATTTCGACAAAAGTCATTCAAACTGCAATCACAAACCTTCTTCAAGAAAAGTTATATCTTGCACTCCAGGAGATATGAAACCATTTTCTACGCACTTGAAATAATAAAACCAAGAAAATCAAATGTTAGTTAAACCCTAAACAATAACAAATATATAATTTTATAATTATCTTTTCTTTCCTATAAATAATATTAGAAAAAATAAGTTATAATATTTCAATATAAAAGAACTTTGGTGGTTATAAAAACAAAACACAAACAAGAAGAGACCTGTGTGATAATTACTCTTCTAATAACAATCCAACAATAGCTCACAAACACAATAATTTAATTTGAAACACTACCAAAAAATAATAAAATACGAAATGAGAATCGGAAAAATCATACTTGTTGGAAAGCAATAGATTATATTTTCTGTTCTCCTTTATAAGAAATCTAGACAAATTCTATAGGCACTTCATATTTTACTTAGGACAATCTATTACTTCAGGTCAATTCAGATTTTTGTAACTTTTACTCAGGACAACCCAAAATTTATTCAGGACAGTCAAACCTTCCAAAAATTATTCATTCTAAATTTCTACTCTCGCTCTTCAAATTTTCAAACTCCCAAATCCTAACCCTAACCCTAACCCTAACCCTAACCTTAACCCCAACCTCAACCGCCGGAGGAGGAGGAGGCGGCGGCGACGGGAGGCGGGGGAGGAGGTGGAGGCGAGCGGCCTCCGCTGCTTCTGTTGCCGCCGCTGCTGCTGCCACCGCCGTCACCGGCCCGCCCTTGCCGTCGTCCGACCCCGCATCCCTCTCCCGCACCCCGCCGCTGCCGCCCTCCCCTGCTGTTGCTTCTTCTTCTTCTTCTTCCATGGACTGTAAAAAAAATTGACAGTTCTTCCAATAGGAAGAACTGTCAATTTTTTTTTACAGTATTAATTATTTAGGACTGTCACAATATTGACAGTCCTTCCAATTGGAAGGACTGTCAACATTGTGACAGTCCTGGAAAAAAAATTTGGGCTGAAAAATAGAAGTCATTGGCTTTTATATGAAATTTTGGACTGCCCTCAAGCAAAAATATATAGTGACAAATTTGTAAATAAACTGAAAAAAATTGGACTGTTCTAAGCAAAATATGTAGTGCCTATAGAATTTTCATGTGAGAAATGTGAGAATAGATTCAGTCAAAAAAAAAGTATATAAAACCCATACTTGTTGTCTTTGGAAAGAAAAAGAGAAAAAAAATGGGTAATTATGCTAACTATTCCTAAGTTTTGAACTTATTACACGAGGTATCTCTACTTGTAAACTAATTACACTGACCATCCTTCCTTTAGAAAAATAAAATAAAAATAGGGGTAGTTAGTGTTATAACTTTTCATTTTTATCTTAAATTAGGGGTACCCCGTGTAATAAATATAAAATATAGGGATGGTGAGTATAATTAGTTTAAAAATATGGATATTTCGTATAATAAGTCCAAACTTAGAAATAGTTAGTGTAAATAAAAAAAAAGAAAAAAGAAAAGAAAAGAAAAGAAAGAAATACACCACCTCTGTTTTTATCTTCTCCCTCCCTCTCCAAAATTCGACAGAGTTGGGAAAATTCCTAGCTGGATTCCTCTTCCAATCCATAAAGTCCAGTCTTTATCCTCTTCAAGCCGTAAAAATCCAATCTTTACGCTCTCCAGCCCATAAAAAAAAATCCAATCTTTACGATATTTTCTTGTTCTGAGAGGAGTTTGCGGTCGATTTCCTGATGAATTTGTGTAGAACACCACCTCTGGTCTTCTCTTCTCCCTCTCTCTCCAAAATTCAACAGAGTTGGGAAAATTCCTAGCTGGATTCCTCTTCCAATCCATAAAGTCCAGTCTTTATCCTCTTCAAGCCGTAAAAATCCAATCTTTACGATATTTTCTTGTTCTGAGAGGAGTTTGAGGTCGATTTCCTGATGAATTTGTGTAGATTTGGGGGAAAAGCCGCGAAATTTGATCTTGCTTTTGAGTGATTGTGGGTTCTTACTGTGGAATTCTTGGGTGGGAGTGGGAGTGGGAGTGGGATTGGTTGTTGAGTACTTCTACAATTTGCGTTCTTTTATTGGGAGGGGTTTTTTTAGATGGCGGAGGATGATCTGGTCGACGTTAAGTTCAGGCTCTTCGATGGCACCGACATCGGGCCGAGCAAGTACGATCCTTCCACCACCGTTGGATCTCTCAAGGAGTCCATTCTGTCGCGATGGCCCCAAGGTGAGAACAGTTTGATCCCTTCATTTGATATATAAAGTTTGAGTAGAAAGTAACATGGAAATTTGATATTTTTGTAGTATATTATCGATATATTATTGTTCACGTGTTAACTAATATTTTGAAGAGGACTTTTAATCATAAAAGAAGAACAATTGGAAATTAGGAAGAGTTTATGATCATTATGTGTGTGTTTTGACATAGATGATTGCTTGTGACCCGGATTTTGGGTTGAAAAAGCAATTGTGTGCTTATCGGTTTTATTTACAAGTCTTTAGCAAGAGATGTTTGATGTGGCAGCTTATTGAAAGATAGTGTCACGTCCCAGTCCCAAAATACCGAGAGACCGGACGCGTGATAATGGCCAGCAGCACGCACCGATGGACAACCCAATTTAATGGATCCATCGGGGCATACTTAAGCTGTAGTACAACAATAAGTAGGTCCAATAATACAAGTCACAGTCTATACTAATTTCATCCACAACAGATAATCACAGATCAAATGAGAGAAATGAAATAAATAAATAACTAACAAGTCTCAATAAAAGTGTCTCGGAGAACAATCCGAGTACAAGTCTGATACATCAATGAAATAGACTGAAAGTAAAGAACTAGAAACAGAAATAAATGAGTATCTCAAGCTAATACTCAAGAGAAGTCCTCTGGTACGATCTCGTCCTCAGATCCTGGCTCTGCTCCAAGGTAGGCTCCTGCTCCTGCTAATGCTAATGCTCCGGTCCCGTATACCTCAGGATAGATCTCGTCAGCTATACCTGGGGACATAGTCCGGATCCAGGTCCTCAGGGGACAGCAAGGTACAGAAAATACAAGCCATAATAAATGCAGTGCAGCAATAAATGAAACAATAGGGTAAGTAAATAACCAGCTAAGTGATATGCAAGTGAGAACATTATTCCATACTCGGGCTGAGACTACTACAGGATCAGTGTCGGAGAAACCCATAGCAGTATTTTCTCGAAGGGCCAGAACTGGTGCCATAGCTCTGTGTCAGAGACTAAGACACATCCAGATGTCAATATATATAATATAATCAGCCTTTGTTATGGTAATACTCTCCCCACCCCATGAAATCTCACGTCTCATGTCCATGACACGCAGGATCAAGACTAATGCAACAAGTCATACTATATCTAAGAATATAATGTCCAAGTCCTGTATCCTATACAGAATCCCCACGAATAACTCGGGAAAATCCTGTCTCATGAATAGTGTCAAGTGTCCTGAGTCAAGCGTACTTGGTAAGACAAGTACGAGAATATATAGTGTCACGAATGTCCATCTCTAGATGACCGTACCCAACACCGCGTGCGGTGTTGGCACCCGACTAATAATCGGACGCTAAGTACGTCACACGGTCCTAGGTTAAGCATGCACAACAATGTAAAAGAATCAAAGAGAATATGTAACAAGACTGCAAAGTTTGGCAAGGTACACTTGCCTGGGGTCCTGGCTCCAACTGTAGCTTTGGTCTCAGTGTGATCTGCAGGTACTACTCCGGTTGCTGAAATAAACATCACCATCAGATTCAGAAAATATCAAATAGCTAGAAACGCCTGTCCTTGAGTCTAATTTGGGCACAAGGGCAAAAACGATATTTTCGGGTCAAAGCGGGGTCCACATGTGGGCCACTTTGCACCGAAAAGCGTGCCAGGGTCAACGGTCTCCAAATTTGCCAAACTTAGTGTCAACAGGTCAGGAACGATGATACGAACCCAACGGAACTTCCAGAATTGGATTCCGATGAGCCGTTCTCAAAATCGCCCGTCAAGTGGAACCTGTGGGGCCCATGACACGCGATTTTGTCAACGTTCTCAGAATCGAACCAAACTTGGCTCACAGGACCAGCGTATTGCTACGAGTCCGATGGCGCAAGTTTCGTCTCGATCCGACGTGTGTACACAAAGTTACAGCGCGTTCCAGAATCGACGGATACGGGGCGTTGTCCGCGGATACGCGTTGATTCCGGTGTGCACGCACATCCGAATCAACTTCTGCGAAATCCCGCACGTCCGTATCAACGACGCGCACGTATCTGTGAAGACCGCACGCGACCAAGTCGTCCCGTTTGGCGGGGCGCACTCAATTCCGGGGTGAAATAGGGCGTTGCTTTTCCTGTTTTTGGATCGCGGTTCGCGATCGCCACAGGACGCGATGCACCAAGCGGGTTGCACGGGCACCGAGGGGGTCATGCAGGGTCCGTGACGCAACTGACGGAATTGAAAACGGGGTGATGAGCAGAAAGTTACGAGTACCTGAACATGGCTAAAAACTCGATTCCCGCGTGTCCGAGTGTCGAGTCGGTGTCCTGTGTCCACTGTGCTTCTAGGGTCTGTTGTGTCCACGGCTAGGGTTTGCCGTGTCCGGGTGGCCGTGTCTGGGTCAGGGTTCCGTCGTGTCCGATCTGAGCTGCTGGATGGGGGTCGTGGCCGTACGGGGAGAGGGCGGCCGGGGCTAACGGCGGAGGCTCGCCGGCGGGGTCGATAGCTTAGGGGGAGAGGTGGTGGAGTTGTCGGGCTTTGGTGGAGCAGTGAGGGGGTGTCGACTGGGTGGAGGAGAGAGGAGGACAACGGGGAGGTCGAGTCGGGGCTGGGGGTGGCTGTGGCAGAGGATGGGCGGTGGTCGACTGGGAGTTCAGACGAGGCGGAGGTCGGGGGAATTAGGGTTCAGGGAAGGGCTTCGTCGAGCGGCTGCGGGGACCGGAGGGTAGTGGAGCGGCGGGTCGAGGGCTTTGGGAAGGCTGGGGGGATTAGATCGTCGCCTGTGGCGGGCCGCGGGTCGTCGTGGTGGTCGATGGGGGAGATGGAGGCGAGGCTCGAGCTGGGCGGACAGCGCGGGGGAGAACGGGGGAGACGTCGGGGAGGAGATAGGCGGAGACGGGCGGCGAGGAAGAGGGGTGATGGGGGTGGTGCTGGGAGGTCTAGGGTTCCGGCGGGTGTGGATATATATAGGGAGCCGCCCGCCGGAACAGTATTCCGGCTAGGAATCGAAATTAGGGTTCGGTTAGGGGTATTGGGTTAACGGGTCGGGTTCAATAGGAATCCGACCCGATTCGTTTAGTAATTAAAAGTGGGTCGGGTTTGCGGGTTTCGGGTCGGGTTTAGATCCGACCCGACCCAATAAGGTTTCGGTTTGGTTCAGCTGAACCCGGTCCGGTTTGGTTTATTTAAAATAAACCCGGTTTATTTCAGGGTTTAATACGGTTTATTTATTTAATGGTTTTTAGGGCTTTAAACGCGCTTCCGGAGTCCAATAAATTCACAGAAAATTATCCTATGTCCGGTTTTCTATTTTACACCATAAAATATTATTTTCATAATATTTTAATATTATTTAACAGTAATTAAAAATCATTTAATTACCAACTACCTAGGGTTTAATTACAGAAAATTCCAAATTAACAGTTCTGAAATTTAGGGGGCTTACAGATAGGATAAGAAATGAGTATGTTTGTGGAAAGTTGGAGGCGAAGCTAGTTGAGGATAAGATGAGAAAGTCGTCTCAGGTGGTTTGAACATGTGCAACATGGACTAATAGATGCACTGAATAGGAGAGAGAATATATTAATCAAAGGAGCCCTTACAATTAGGGGTTGGCCTAACAAACTTTGATCGAGTCTGTAAGAAAGTATTATGGTTTTTGCTAACGTAACAGAGGACATGGCCCCGAAGAGAGTTGAATGGAAGAAAATGATTCAAATAGCCAATCACGAAAATTTGGGAGGAAGGATTTTTGTAGTTTGTAGCATAGTTTGCAGTATCGGCCGATACCGATTCGATAGGGCCGATACCGATACGGTTTGACATGTCCTGATCCGATACCGACCGATATCCGATACTGACCTATGCCGACATTAGGGGTCTCTTTTTCGGTTAATTCGGCAAAGAAAATTGAACAAAAAAGTCCAATCAACAACGGAGTAGAAACATAGTAAGATTGTAAAAGCATGTTAAAAAAAGAACTTATCTATCGCATGTAAATCAATTGGCAAGGGTGACTACTGTTTCATTCAATTTCAAAACCGCTAAGAAACAACAATGGAAATACTTAAAATTATGCCTACATGTATAAAATATACTTTCTAAAATGTTAATAATTTATTAATAATTATTTTTTCGATACCAAAAAATTCGATACTTCGATCAGAAAATGTCGATCCCGATACTCATAGGAATGATCCGATACCGATACTGCAAATTGAGAGAAGCCTGTTTGATTTGCCTTTGTCTCTAATAATCAACTTCTATAACCCTTTTCTCTCGTTACCTTCATTTGTAGATATGCATTGTTTGACTTACAAATCGAACTTTTATATAAATCCATGTTTCTTTCTTATTTTCTAATTTTCTATGTTTAATATCGTTCTGTCATTGGTAATTGACACTATAAAGGCATGATTAACCCTTGAGGAATTTACCTAAATATTTTTGATTTGCTAATTTACTATATTTATTTTTTAAGCTTCATATTGAAAAGATTGTATTAAGATTCCAATTATTTTTTAAAACAGTTCTTTGATATCAAAATTCCTCGTTTACAATCTTGCCTTTTGGTTGCATGACCTTAAGTAAGGCAACATTGTTTCACAATTATCATGGGAAAATTTTCAAAGCATGTATAAATTACTGTGATTTACTCTCTTTGCTTGAGGCTAAACTGCATAACAAATGGGCTTAGTTCTTTCTAGTCGTGCACTGTTGCAACAAGGTTTTGTTGGAGGCCCCTTTATTGGCTAATTTCGCATTAGCTTGAAAGTTGGTCTCTTTCAATAGAGGGTTGATTTTGGTCTAGTAATAAGAATTTAATGGAGCTCTCGTTGTTCCTTCTCAAATTGAAATATAGTCGAACCCCATTTTGGTGAAAAATTCATGGACTGATGAATAAGCTCTTTTCTTTATGATAAGATGACAACCATTTCATCTATTTGCCAGTTGTGTGGCCTTCAAGGGATTACTTAATGATCATATAACCTAACTCCTATGATGCATCGAGTCCGCCTTTGCTTTATTCTGGCAAAAACTATGTGAAATATATTTTATCAGCTTCTTGGTTGCACTGACAAGAATATGACACGGCAAATTGCAGACACTGCAACATGTACATCCACCTGTTTTGGTGTGTTCTAGTCTGTTTTGGAATCTTTGTCGTGTCTGCTACATGTGCAACACGACACGTTAGGGACACATCACTGGTTTTTGGAGTGTCCATCGTTCCTAGGTCAGCATGTATTTTCTTATAGTGGCAAAGCTCAATTGACCATGTCTGCGACTGCAAAATTACTTCATGCATTTGGGATCTTTATGTATTTGAAACTTTGTTTTCTTTGAGTAAGATTGAACCTTGTCTCACCTGGTAAAATGCATAGACAGATCCATAATCACAGTTTTTTCAAGTTGATGGGCTGTTTGAAGTATCTGGTGACCTTATATCACATGTTCACCTTTTGCAACCTCACAGGAGGCCACCAGAGTTTTCTTCTCCATGCTTTTAACTTTTTGTCCAAGTACACATGGTTCTGTTCCCTCTACCAAAGAATTAAATAGTTGGCAAACCGATAGGTTTGACTGAGTAGGAGGTAGTTTTAGAGGGTTGATGGGGGTACCAAAAGGTTTTTGAAGAGACATAAAATATTAGGAAGAACATTGTATGCCACAATCTGCATTATTTGTGAAAAAAATATTAGAACGTTGCATGCCACAAAATGCATTGTTTGTGAACAATAGCTCAAAGGGTGAGGCTATTGCCACAGCCAAAATCGCTTAGTGTCACCTATTAAATCCTATAAAATTTATATCCCTAAACTACACTTGATAATCTAATTAGTAAGAGTCCTTATTGAGAGCTATCTTATGGCTGGGAAAATCAGGAAACCACATTAATGATGTTACCATCCATCTCTTTTTTCTATTTCATCAGCTATAGAATCTCTCCTCCCTTCTGCACCAATGTAAGAACATCTTTGGAGTCTTCTTGTCCGATGAATCTCCACGCAGAGATGGCAAGCAAGATGACCGAGAAGACAAGGCAGTGAGCCATAGTCGGAGACTGGAGTTCTTGAGTTGAGCACTATGTTTGAAAATTCTAGGTTCACGTGCGAGGTAGATTAGGGTATTTTTGACGTTGGAATGCAAGAGCACAAATAACTTTGGCCACTGATGGACTCGAGATCCGTCTGAATGTAATTCTTCGGTTCTATATTCACCTTCTCTCATACAACAATATTAGTCCGTCAGTAGAAACTCTAGCAATAAGTACATCTTATGTATATGTGTCAGACCCCAGGCCCAGAATACTGGAGCGCGGGGGCTGGCAAAGCCAGCTACGTATATCAGAGTACTCCAGTACCCCGAGATACGGCCACGGCTGTGAATAGACATGGAGGGTTAATACTACAAGCCATCAGTCAACCTAGGTCAAGCAATCCTAGTGTCTCAATCACAAGCAGTAAATCACAATTTACAAAAAAATATGATCATCATAAGCAAAATAGTAAAGCGTCCCAAACCATATGTACATAGTTGATCATGAAGCTAGTAATATAAAATGAAGAACTAGCAAGAGAATAAGTCATACATGATCAACTCTAGCTATAGTCTATAATATGTTAATCATGTCATTCCCAGTAGGCGATATAACAAGTCCAAAATAAGAGCTAACAGGTGCTCGGGACAAAACGCCACAAAAGAATATGTACAATAAGTGGGAGAACAAGAATAGAACCCACTCAATCGGTCTGGTGCTACGCGTGGTCACCATCCTCGGAAAGAAACGGAAGATCCTCTGCCTCTGCTACCGGATCTGGCCAAGCAAAACCAGTAGGGTCAGACCCCAAATAGCAAGTGCCACAAAGGAGGCCAAACTATGAACTAAAAACCAACAATACAACATAGAACTACAATATCCTAAGCAACATATAACCACCATGTATAATATAAAGTGCACCGGAAAACAAGAAAATAAAACAAGAAACATGTAAAGAAAACTAGACGAGAACATGTACGGGATCATGCAAGGTGAACATATACGGGATCATGCAAAGCCAACATAAGCATATAAGTAAACTGTAAGAGGAAACGTAACGAGAAAAGAACTAGTACAGTAATGGAAGCATGCAAGGGGAAACATGTAAGGAACAATGCATATAAGGTAAATAGCGCACAAGACAATAGACATGAGTGCACCACGCCGGGTCACCATCAGGCAAGCAAGACAATATAAGACACGACAAGAAATGGACTCCATCCATCAATCACGGCCAAGTAAGAAGTACGGCTTACTACATTAGCTAACTAGGGTTATCACAAGTCCTAATTACTAACAAATACAATTTTGGATTTCCATACGGTCACATGTCCTGGAGACTGTCCAAGCTACCCAAACGTCGGACGACAGTAAAGTAAATAATAGTGGATACACCACCTCCAGAAGAGATGTGCACCTAAATCCAAGTCACGCAAAGGTGAACCTGAGTAAGTCAATACAATATGCCCCATACGACGGTGAGCTGAAAATGTGCACTACTCGACGGCATACCACAAGTCCATCAAGTAGTAGATTGTCGGGGCACGGGACTGCATGCAACCAGGAAATCTTTCCCCAATGCTATAATTATTCTTGTTAGTTATTAATCCTTAACATTTTAGTTAAGGATTCCGGGTGTAGCATTTCGCAGAATCCTTCCTAGACATATGCTCCCCGTAGGGATGAACTAGACAAGACAATGAATTGACAAGCACAATCACAAGACTTAACAGGAATACAACAATACGGTTATAGGCAAGACGAACGTGCTCTATAACAAACCACAACAGTCAATATAACAGTCGAGAAATCAGGAGTGTACCACTATGGGTCACTATCAGGCAAGTACAGGATAAGTCTGGACATGTATAATGGGTAGGTGTCCCCAAAGATATACATGACAGGTGTAATGGGTAGGTTGCCCCAAAACTATACATATGTCAAGTAGCATGAGTGTACCTTGACGAGTCACTATCAGGCAAGTACATGACAGGGTATAATGGTAGGTGTACTAAACTATACATAAAGTCGGGACTGGGTACAATGGGCATGTCAATAAAATAAACATGTAGAGCCGAGAAGTAACACAGGGAAAGCATATACATGTGCCGGATCACGTCAAGAAAGTATCACAGACGAAAGAATAACAAAAAAGACAAAACAAGCAAAAACAGGTCATTCGGATTATCCGACGGATCTTCTCGGATCACCGTCGGATCATCAGATCCGTCACAGCAAGTAATGGTCCACAATTCGGATCATCCGTCGGACCGCCGCGGATTGCCGTTGGATCATCCGATTGGTCACAGCAAGTAATGGGCCATAACTCGGATCATCCGTCGGACTGCTGCGGATCATCCGATTGGTCACAACAAGTTTGTGGGCCACAAATCGGGTCATCTGTCGGACTGCCGCGGATCACCTTCGGATCGTCCGAGTGGTCACAGAAATCCGGACATGGAATATTTTCGAGACTTGTTCGGGCTGTAAAAACTCCGTTTTAACTCGGAATTTGGAATTTCAAATGTCAAAATTGTATAGGATCAAATTCCCAATGGCCTGGGGACATTCGATTTCACAAACTTTGAGATTTGAGAGACCAATTCCGAGAAATACCGTACAAGTGATTTACGGAAAAAATTGAAACTTGTCTGAATCCACAAAACTCGAAACTACCAAAATATAAACTAGGCACGGGTCTTAAGTAGCACATAAACTAAGTCTCATGGTAGTCACACCGGCTATCGTTTCTGATGCTGAGTTTTCTAACGGAATAAATACCAGGGTTTCTACAGGAAAAGTCAAAACCAAGCCGAAACCATTTTCGAAAATATGCACAAGGTTGAAAATAATTAGAGAAACATATTTAACAAAGCAAGCTTCATGAAATTCTAATCACAAAATATCAAGGAAAATAAAAACTGCAATAAAATCATGTCGTTCAGTATTTTGGCAAGTTGTACTTGCCTAAAGCCAAGTTTTCAGCCTAAACCTTCAATTCCACCACCGAGAGGGGTTCAGAAACCACACTCTAAGGCCTCAAGACCAAACTCCTAGCTTCCGCGGAAAATAGAGAGGGAAATAAAGAAGTGAAGGAAGAAGGAAAAGAGAGAATGATTTCATATATATATATAAGAGGTGATTTAATCGTGGTCGTCTGATCCGCCACGTCAGCGATCCAAGTCACAAGTTAAATCAATCTCATCCATTCAATACAAAACCAAGAAACCATTGGATAAAAGAAAGCATCCAACACTATTCATGAAAATATCTCAAATATCTCAAAAGTCAAACTTCATCCGCCGGACGGATTTTCTGTCGGTATGCTGCAGAATGCCGACGGTAAGCCGGTCTGGTGGAGGACTTGACACGAGCACGCAACTTAGGCACCGTATCAGTCGCATCTTCCATCCGTAGGCAAGTGCACATTTCTCTCTAGATTAATTGAACTCTGTGTGTGTGTGTGTGTTTGGAGGGGGGGGGGTGTTCTCCTCCAAGTGTTCCTCCCCCAATTCATATCCTTCCCCTCTCCTGAACTTTCCCACTTCTTTATTTCTTCCTTCCTTATTATTATTTCCATTCACACACAGATATCTAAGAGTGTGAGAGGAAAACAACTTGAGGTGTTGTGCTGATTCCAGCAAGGAAGGAGGTGTTGGTGGTGATTCTAGAGGTGGTGGTGCATGTCGTGATTTATGGGGTGTTGCTTGATTAATAACAACACAAAAATAGAAGCCAAGAAGCGGGTTGCCAGAATTGCGAGTGATGTAAGATATAAAAGAAATGGCTTGTTTTTCTTCATTTTTTCCATAATTGCGAGCTCCATATAGTTGCAAAAATATCAGGAGATAGTAGTAATTAAAAGAGAGAAAGGAAAGTAGGAAGAGTTAAGTGTGAGGCATCAACATCGAAAAAAATCCAGATCTACCAAACTTATCTAACTATCGAAAGTGTTTTAAAAAAAAGTCATGGAAAAACAACGATACCCTTTATAATCCTTAGGATACCCAAGAAAAATACACTTGAGTGCCTTTGGATCCAATTTAGAAAGTGTAGGACGAGTATCATGAGCGTAACATAAGCACCCAAAAATCTTGAGAGGTAGAGGAAATGAAATACGATCGGGATGTAACCTAGAAAAAGGAGTGGATCCAATTGAAGACACGAGACGAAATATGATTAATCAGATAACAAGTCGTAAGCACAATATTCGACCAAAATTTTATGGGTTTACTGGCATAAAACGTAAGTGCTCGAGTTGTTTCCAAGAGATGACGATTCTTACGTTCTGCCACACCATTTTGTTATGGTGTATAAGGATGGAAAGTTTGGTGAATAATTCCATGTCTAGCAAGATGGAAAGAGAACTCCCGAGACACATACTCACACCATTGTCGCTCAGAAGACACTTAATAGAAATTCCAAATTAGGTTTTTATTATCGTAAAAAAATTATACGAGATATCAAATAATTCGAAAAAGTTCTTCATTAAGCAGACATAAGTGACTCGTGAGTAAACATCAACAAATGACACAATATTTGAATCACATCACCGATTTAACAGGACATGAACCCCATATATCAGAGTGGACTAATTCAAAGGGAGCTGAAACAACTTTATCCAAACTCACTGAATAAGGTGTACGATGATGTTTACCTAGACTACACGACTCACAATTAAGAGAAACTCGAAGATCTAGTGATGAACACAATTTCTGGAGAGCTTTGATAGACGGATGACCAAGCTGACTGTACAACTCAAACGGGTCGCGGGACATGCCGGCACAGGCAACAGACGAATTCAAGTCAACCAGATATGTCTCCAGCCACATGCCTCATACCAATTGTCTTTTCCGTCTTCAGGTCCTGAAAAATACAACCATCAGGAAAGAATGTTATTGAGCAGTGTAAGTCACTAGTTATCCAGCTAATGAATAATAAACTAAATGCGTTTACAGGTGTATGTAAAACTGAAGTGAGTGGCAGGTTGAGAGAGACTGGTACTTCCTCTTCCACGAACTTTCAGAGAACTGTCATTCGCAACAGTAATATCTGTCACACAACCCACAGATACATAATCACGCAACATACATGCGTCGCCTGTCATGTGACCAGACGCATCCGGATCTGTCATCCATTGCTTTGGTCTTACCACACATGTCGCTGAGCATTCAGCTGTGGATCCATATGTAGAGGCTTCACTACGTAGTTGAGCTTGGAATTCAACGAATCCTGTATAGGTCTCTGCAGTCATCTGCAAGGATCGCTCTTCATCATCATGAACATCTGATACAATATTGGCAGTAGGAGCTTTGGGACACTGCTACTGAAAATATACAGGTTGACCACAATGAAGCATGTGCGTTGTCGTCCTCCATCACGACCTCCATTACCGCATCCACCATCACGGCCAGCATTGCGGCCCCACATCTACCACCATGACCCCCACATAATCCACCGCGAGCAACACCTAAGGCAAATCGATCAGCAGGTGTATTACTCGTATCAATTCCAACTACTTCCGCTGTCCGTATGACTCGAAAGTAGGCTTTCATCAGAGAATTAACCTCGGACCCAACAATAATCTGAGATTGTGCAGAATCTGCATCAGGACGAAGCAAGACGAGATATACCATAACATAGAACTGCTGACATTGAGTTCTTGCCTTACTGATATCCGTCGTCAAGGGTAACACGTGATCCATCTCATCAGTCAGGGCCTTAAAGGCTTGGAAGTAATCCTTATGTGACTTATCTCCTTGATCAACTCGGTAGATGCCGACAACCGAGTTATATATGCAAGAAATTGCGCTTTCCATCAAAGGCAGCTACGAGGACCTCCCATAATTCTTTCACTGAATCCGTGTTCTGAACCATATCCTTGACTGATGGTTGTATCGAATTTATTAACCGTGTAAACAGTATGCTATCATCCGCCTTTCACTGCTCGTATGTGGGATTATTGTAAACCCCCTGAATTTTCAAAAATATTAAACTTGGATTTTTCCCAATTTTCTGGAATTTTTCTGTAATTAAAAATCAGGGTTCTAATTATTAAATGATTTTTAATTGTTAATAAATAATATTAAAATATTATGGAAATAATATTTTTGGGTGTAAAATGAAAAACTGGACTTAGGATAATTTTCTGGGATTTTATTGGGCCTCAGACCTATTTTTAATTGCCTAAAAACTATTTTAAACTAATTATTAATTAATTATTGTTTTTATTAGTGTTTTTATTTTATTATTATTATTATTATTATTATTATTATTATTATTATTATCTTTATTATTTTTGTTTGGGCCGGCCCGACCCAGTGGGCCGAGCCCAGTGACCCAGCCCAGCCCCAGCCGAACCTAGCGGGTCGGGCGGGTCCGCCCAACCCGGATCCGCCGCCCGACCCGGACCCCCATCCCCTTTCCCCACGATCAACCGAGGCCGGATCCCTCGGCCACGACCGGGCTCTCCGCCGCCTCCGCCGGAGAGGTCACGCCCCACGTCCTTCTCCTCGGCCCGCGTTCCCCGGACACGTCCCGGCGCCTCCCTCGCGCCCAAGCCCTATATAAACCCTCCCCTTCTCCTTCTCCTCCGCCTCATTCCCCTACCCTAACCCGCCGGAGCCCTAACTCCGACCTCCCTCAGCCGCCTAGCCCACCTCCTCGCTAGCCGCCGACCTCCTCCACCGTCTCCGGCGCCCGACTGCAGCAGCAGCAGCTTTGACAGCCGCCTCCGCCGGAATCCGCTAGCCACCGACCGCCAGCAGCTCCGCCTCGCCCAGGCGAACACTCCCCGGCCCTCTCCGGCGCACCTCCGCCAGCCGGACCGCCGCCGGAAACCCCAAATCAGAAACCCTAATTCCTAATTTCTTCGGGCCGTGTCGGACACGACACGGACACGGAAATCCCGTCTCTCGAGCCTCGTTCAGGTACTTGTATCTTGCACCCTGTATCTCCTTTTTCAATTCCGTAAATTGCGTTGTGAAGCCTGTAGGACCCTCTCGGTGCCCGGACAAACCGCTCGGGGCATCGCGTCCTGTGGTGATCGCACACCGCGATCCAAAAACAGGAAAAATCAGACCCTGTTTTACCCCGGAACTGAGTACGCCCCACCAAACGGGACGACTTGGTCGCGCGCGGTCTTCACAGATACGTGCGCACCGTCGATACGGACGTGTGAGATTTCGCGGAAGCTGATTCGGGTGTGCGTGCACACCGGAATCAACGCGTATCCGCGGACATCGTCCCGTATCCGACTTTTCTGCAATTTGCCCTAACTTCTTGTACACTTGTCGGATCGAGACGAAACTTGCGCCATCGGACTCGTAGCGATACGCTGGTCCTGTGGGTCAAGTTTGGTTCGATTCTGAGAACGTTGACGAAATCGCGTGTCGTGGGCCCCACAGGCCCCGCTCGACGGGCGATTTCGTGACCGGCTCATCGGAATTCAATTCTGAAAGTTCCGTTGGGTTCGTATCAGCGTTTCTGACCTGTGGACACTAAGTTTGGTAGATTTGGAGACCGTTGACCCGGACACGTTTTTCGGTACAAAGCGGGCCCACATGCGGACCCCGTTTTGACCCGAAATTGCCGTTTTTGTCCTTGTCTCCAAATTGGACCCAAGGACAGGCGTTTCTAGCTATTTGATATCTTCTGAGCATAATGGTAATGTTTATTTCAGCATCCGGACTCATTTCTGGAATTTTTCCCTGAGACACATAACTGTAATTGGATCCAAACATCAGGCAAGTACCTGCACTTCAAGTTTATTCTTTATATTGTGATAATTAATTCCTTGCTCTACTAGTACCATTGGATGTTTACACGTAGTGTTAGAATCTGGATTTCATGTCTTGAATACTGGAGTTCATGTCTTGTTTTTCGTGTCGGGTGGGAGAATACTGAAAGGCATGTAGTTTACCCTTCCCTAGGTCGTGCTTAATAGCTGTTGGTACACGACTGTCCACCAGCCGGATCTCGATTATTCGTGATTAATAGCCGTCTATGACGGCCGGATTAGCCTTATAAACCCCTACATGCCAACTAGGTATTCTAAAATAAACACAAGTTCACACACCTAGATTCTTGTCTTGTTGCAGTTCCTGTTGTCTTATTGTAGTTTCACTTCCTGTCTCATATTGTTCCTGTTTACTCATATTCCTGTTTATAACATTAACTCTTAGTTAATGTTGCTTCTTTTATGCATATTCTCAATATGATACTTGTCAGTTCTCTTCTACTTGTCATAAATATTTAGTTTAATCTTTGTTGTGCATTGTGTACTTTGCTCCTTTCCTGACTGGATCCGTTGATTTAGGCGATGATGAGGACCTTGCCCCTACCCATTATGGCCCCTATGGGGGAACAGATGACACATACGAGGAGCCAGTTCCCACCCAGGAGACTACTTCTGCAGAATAGTTAGCAGTAGCTATTTATTATGCTCTTTTATCTTAGTAATCGGGTTTGTCCCCGATTTCATTTCTGGATTCTGTATTAAACATTTGATCTGTTGTCACTTTTATTTCATTCGAAATCTTAAGCATTCCTTTCCTATTATTATCTTGCCTATTTTAATGTGAATGAGCTAGATTGTTCAACTGTGGATATGACCTAGACAGCGTACTACCGCCGACTCTGCGGCGTAGGCTGGACGTACCCACGCACTCGTGTCCGAATTTCCGGGTGCGGGTCGTGACACGTTTTTGTGGTGGCCCATGCAGGTCGTTGTATCCCTAAATAGGGTAATACCCTAGGACAGGGTATGAAATAAGATTGAGGATTTTAGGAAAAGCTCATTCATAGAATAAGATCTTTATTTCAATTCTTGATATCATTCCTGATCAATTTTTCTATCGCCCTTGATTTCCAAGTAATCTATTCTAATCTCCCTATCCCTTAATCTTTCAGAATGGTTCAGACAAGGAACACAGTAGGAGGCACATCAGAACCAGCTGAGCAGACTGTGCCCGAAACTCTTGCACTCCCTCCGCCTCCATCTATTCCAGCAGTTACTCTAGATGGGGCACAGCTGCTCGGAGTGTTCCAGGGACTCGTAGAATCCCAGAAAGAACAGACTGCACTTCTACGAACCAGCCTCTCAGAAGCTCTTAGGTCCCAGGAGGCGCCACACAAGAGGCCAGGAAGTGCCAAAGACTTCAAGAACCTTAAACCCCTGGAATTCTATGGAACTGAGGGCATTCTCTATGCCGATGAGTGGATAGAGAATGTGGAGAGACTCCTGAAGACTGCTCGGGTCCCTGATGATCTCAAAGTGGAGTCCGCAAGCCTGCAACTGTTCGACATAGCTCGGACCTGGTTTAGAGATGAACCCCAACTATCTGCTCCTGACCTCACCTGGGAGGACTTCAAGAGGCTATTCAAGGAGAAATTCTACCCCGAAGTGGCTCGGGAAGCTCTCGAAAGCCAATTCGAGAGACTGGAACAAGGTAACCTATCTGTTGATGAGTACACTGCTGAATTTAGCAGATTGAGCCACTTTGCAGAGTACATGGTTCGTACCCCGGAGGACAGAGCCCGTAGATTCAAGAAGGGGTTGTCTCCGGATATTCGCCTTGCTGTCACAACTAGCCGAGCTCGCACATACGAGGAAATCTTGAGCGTGGCTCAAGGCGTTGAGAGAGACATGGGGCATAAACTAAAGCGGGAGAGAGATACTGGAAGTACGGGACCCCACAAACGCCCATTTCAACAACAACAACAGCAGAGGGCCCCGCAGCAAACCCAGCGTCCTCTCCCTCGAGCCACAGCACCCCAACACCAGGCTCAAGGACAGAACCAGCGAGCTCCCCCTTGTAACTATTGCCAAAAACCAGGCCACACTTGGCAAGACTGTAGAAAGAGGCTAGGTGCCTGTCTCTATTGTGGCTCACCAGCACATCAATTGAGGGACTGTCCTGCTGCTCAAGGACGCCCAGCTGCACCAAAGGCTCCAGTCCAGGCCCCCAGCAGCACAGCAGAGAGGACCCCCGCTTCCAACTCAACAACAACGCTTTGCTCAGCACCAACAACAGCAACAGAGGGGTGCACCTCAGCAAGGCCGTGCTTTTGCAATGACTCTGGAAGAAGCTGAAGCCGCAGCAGACGTGATCACAGGTTCTGTGCTTATAAATTCAATACCAGCAATTACTTTATTTGATTCTGGAGCTTCACATTCCTTCATGTCAGTAGATTTCCTTATGAAGCATAGTTTAATCACTGAACCTCTTAGGAATTGTTATAAGATCATTACCGGTGGAGGAATTATCCCGGTTAGTGATGCATGTAACAATTGTCCTATTACATTATGTGGAAGAGAACTATATGCTAGGCTACTCGTAATGCCAGTTCCCAGTTTTGATATTATACTGGGTATGGATTGGTTGAGTCAACATCATGCCACTATAGACTGTCACAGAGGTAGTGTAATCTTCAGACCTCCTGACAAGCCAGAATTTGAATTCGCTAGAGGTTCTAGAGAAATGGGTAGTAACAAAATTTGTGGAGCCCTAGTACCAGAAGACTTGCCACTACCTATCATCTCTGAATATCTTGATGTCTTCCCTGAGGATCTCCCAGGTTTACCCCCAGACCGAAAAGTTGAATTCTCTATTGACTTAGTGCCAGGAGCAGCGCCAGTATCTCAAAATCCCTACAGAATCAACAAGAAAGAGATAATAGAACTAAATGAGCAAATAAAAGAGTTAGAAGACAAATGCTTCATTAGGTCTAGTGTCTCACCCTGGGGAGCTCCAGTATTATTTGTGCCCAAGAAGGACGGAACATCCCGAATGTGTATTGACTATAGGGCCTTGAATGCTTTAACAATCAAGAATAAGTATCCCCTACCCAGGATAGATGACTTATTTGATCAATTAAGTGGAGCTCGGGTATTTTCCAAGATTGACTTGAGGTCTGGTTACCACCAGGTAAGGGTGAGGAAAGAAGACATCCCTAAAACTGCTTTCAATACCCGGAACGGACATTACGAATTCTTAGTGATGCCGTTCGGGTTGACGAATGCTCCAGCAGTTTTTATGAACTTAATGAACAGAGTCTTCCAGCAATACCTAGACAAATTTGTAGTGGTCTTTATTGATGATATTTTGATCTATTCCAAGACTCCCGAAGAACATGAAAAACACTTGAGGCTAGCATTGGAGACTTTGAGGAAGGAAAAACTTTATGGAAAATTATCTAAATGTGCATTCTTCCTAGACAAAGTAGAATTCTTGGGACATGTTGTGACTGGAGATGGAATAGCAGTAGACCCCAAGAAGATAGCGGCAGTAGAATCATGGCCCACTCCAGACTCTGTAGCAGAGATTAGAAGTTTCCTGGGACTAGCTGGCTACGATCGGAAGTTTGTGAAGGACTTTGCTAGAATTGCTGAGCCCATGACAAAATTAACAAGGAAGGAGGAAGAGTTCACCTGGACTGATGAATGTCAGCATGCTTTTGAAGAATTAAAGAAAAGGCTGACTACTGCCCCTATTCTGACCTTACCATCTGGAACCGGAGGATTCGCTATATATAGTGATGCTTCTGGAAAATGTCTAGGTTGTGTTCTGGAGCAGAACAAAAAGGTAATAGCATATGCTTCTAGACAGCTTCGACCTCATGAAAAGAACTATCCAACTCATGACTTAGAATTGGCAGCTGTTATTTTTGCTCTTAAGCTATGGAAGCACTATCTTTATGGCGAAAGAGTAGAAATATTTACAGACCACAAAAGTCTAAAATATATCTTCACTCAGAAGGAGCTGAACATGAGGCAAAGAAGGTGGCTGGAGCTCATGAAAGATTTTGATATCACCCTTCAATATCATCCTGGGAAGGCCAATGTAGTTGCTGATGCTCTAAGCAGATATCCTATGGCGATGTACCTGACTATGGACCGACACTTGCTCGAGGACTTGGAAAGTTTAGGTATTGAGGTAATTATCCCAGGAAAAGAAGGCCAAATGATGAACTTGCAGATTCAGTCTACCTTAATAGATAAGATCAAGGAGACTCAATTTCAAGACGAAGGCCTGCGAAGCATTCGAGGTCAAGTGCAAGCTGGATTAGTGGAGGACTTCAAAATTCATGAAGATGGATCACTGAGGCATGGAGATAGATTATGTGTACCTCAAGGAGACATAAGAGAAGAAATTATGCAAGAGGCGCACAGATCGCAATACTCTATACATCCAGGAGCCAACAAAATGTACAAGGACCTGAGGACGCATGTTTGGTGGCATGGCATGAAAAGAGAAGTAGCCAGGTTCGTATCTCGTTGTTTAGTGTGCCAACAAGTCAAAGCTGAAAGACAAAGACCCGGGGGATTGCTTCAACCACTGCCCATTCCGGAATGGAAGTGGGAACATATTACAATGGATTTCGTTTCCAGGCTTCCAAGAACACCTAGTGGAAAGGATGCAATTTGGGTGATAGTGGATAGACTGACCAAGTCTGCACATTTTCTACCCTTCAAAGTAGGGCTATCTACAGAAAAGCTGGCAGATTTATATATCAGGCATATTGTTAAATTGCATGGCGTTCCAGTAAGTATTGTCTCTGACTGAGATTCAAGATTCACCTCTCACTTCTGGAAGAGCTTACAAGCCAGCTTGGGGACTCAACTCAAATTCAGCACAGCTTATCATCCCCAAACCGATGGACAATCGGAACGTACAATCCAGACACTTGAAGATATGCTCCGTACATGTGTTTTGGATTTTGGAGGATCCTGGGAAGACTATCTACATCTTGTGGAGTTCTCATATAATAACAGCTACCAAGCCAGTATTGCGATGACTCCATTTAAAGCTTTGTATGGACGAAGATGTCGTACCCCGCTATCATGGGACGACGTTGGAGAAAGAGCCTTACTGGGACCAGAGATGGTGATCGATTCAACTGAGAAGGTAAAACAAATAAGGGAAAGACTTCGAGTGGCTCAAGACAGGCAACGACATTGGGCAAATAGCCACCGAAGACCCTTGAAATTTGAGGTAATAAATTCAAGTTAATTTAAACATTATGATTATGGAACTAAGACTTGACTATGACTTTATTAAAGGTTGGAGAACTGGTATTCTTGAAGATTTCTCCGACACGTGGCACCATTAGGTTCGGAAGGAGTGGAAAACTCAGCCCAAGATTTATCGGACCTTTCGGCATACAGGAGAGAATCGGAGAAGTGGCATACCGTCTGGCATTGCCACCCTCTCTGGATGGAGTCCATAACGTCTTCCACGTGTCGCAGCTGAGAAAATACGTGTCAGATCCCAGCCATATTTTGGATCACTCAGAGCTCGAAGTAGGCCCAAGCTTGACTTACCAAGAGCAACCCGTGGAGATACTGGATCGATCGGAGAAAGTTCTACGGAACCAGGTTATTTCCCTTGTTCGCGTAGCTTGGAAGCACCATTCTCCCGGCGAATCCACCTGGGAGCGAGAAGACGAGATTAGAGAGCGCTACCCTTATCTTTTTGAACCCTGAGGTATATTTTAACTCCCGGCCCTTCCTTTCGTACCTTGTTATTCTTAAATTTCGAGGACGAATTTTTTTATAAGTTGGGTAGATTGTAAACCCCCTGAATTTTCAAAAATATTAAACTTGGATTTTTCCCAATTTTCTGGAATTTTTCTGTAATTAAAAATCAGGGTTCTAATTATTAAATGATTTTTAATTGTTAATAAATAATATTAAAATATTATGGAAATAATATTTTTGGGTGTAAAATGAAAAACTGGACTTAGGGTAATTTTCTGGAATTTTATTGGGCCTCAGACCTATTTTTAATTGCCTAAAAACTATTTTAAACTAATTATTAATTAATTACTGTTTTTATTAGTGTTTTTATTTTATTATTATTATTATTATTATTATTATTATTATTATTATTTTTGTTTGGGCCGGCCCGACCCAGTGGGCCGAGCCCAGTGACCCAGCCCCAGCCGAACCTAGCGGGTCGGGCGGGTCCGCCCAACCCGGATCCGCCGCCCGACCCGGACCCCCATCCCCTTTCCCCACGATCAACCGAGGCCGGATCCCTCGGCCACGACCGGGCTCTCCGCCGCCTCCGCCGGAGAGGTCACGCCCCACGTCCTTCTCCTCGGCCCGCGTTCCCCGGACACGTCCCGGCGCCTCCCTCGCGCCCAAGCCCTATATAAACCCTCCCCTTCTCCTTCTCCTCCGCCTCATTCCCCTACCCTAACCCGCCGGAGCCCTAACTCCGACCTCCCTCAGCCGCCTAGCCCACCTCCCCACCTCCTCGCTAGCCGCCGACCTCCTCCACCGTCTCCGGCGCCCGACTGCAGCAGCAGCAGCTTTGACAGCCGCCTCCGCCGAAATCCGCTAGCCGCCGACCGCCAGCAGCTCCGCCTCGCCCAGGCGAACACTCCCCGGCCCTCTCCGGCGCACCTCCGCCAGCCGGACCGCCGCCGGAAACCCCAAATCAGAAACCCTAATTCCTAATTTCTTCGGGCCGTGTCGGACACGACACGGACACGGAAATCTCCTGTCTCTCGAGCCTCGTTCAGGTACTTGTATCTTGCACCCTGTATCTCCGTTTTCAATTCCGTAAATTGCGTTGTGAAGCCTGTAGGACCCTCTCAGTGCCCGGACAAACCGCTCGGGGCATCGCGTCCTGTGGTGATCGCACACCGCGATCCAAAAACAGGAAAAACCAGACCCTGTTTTACTCCGGAACTGAGTACGCCCCGCCAAACGGGACGACTTGGTCGCGCGCGGTCTTCACAGATACGTGCGCACCGTCGATACGGACGTGTGAGATTTCGCGGAAGCTGATTCGGGTGTGCGTGCACACCGGAATCAACGCGTATCCGCGGACATCGCCCCGTATCCGACTTTTCTGCAATTTGCCTTAACTTCTTGTACACTCGTCGGATCGAGACGAAACTTGCGCCATCGGACTCGTAGCGATACGCTGGTCCTGTGGGTCAAGTTTGGTTCGATTCTGAGAACGTTGACGAAATCGCGTGTCGTGGGCCCCACAGGCCCCGCTCGACGGGCGATTTCGTGACCGGCTCATCGGAATTCAATTCTGAAAGTTCCGTTGGGTTCGTATCAGCGTTTCTGACCTGTGGACACTAAGTTTGGTAGATTTGGAGACCGTTGACCCGAACACGTTTTTCGGTACAAAGCGGGCCCCATGCGGACCCCGTTTTGACCCGAAATTGCCGTTTTTGTCCTTGTCTCCAAATTGGACCCAAGGACAGGCGTTTCTAGCTATTTGATATCTTCTGAGCATAATGGTAATGTTTATTTCAGCATCCGGACTCATTTCTGGAATTTTTCCCTGAGACACATAACTGTAATTGGATCCAAACATCAGGCAAGTACCTGCACTTCAAGTTTATTCTTTATATTGTGATAATTAATTCCTTGCTCTACTAGTACCATTGGATGTTTACACGTAGTGTTAGAATCTGGATTTCATGTCTTGAATACTGGAGTTCATGTCTTGTTTTTCGTGTCGGGTGGGAGAATACTGAAAGGCATGTAGTTTACCCTTCCCTAGGTCGTGCTTAATAGCTGTTGGTACACGACTGTCCACCAGCCGGATCTCGATTATTCGTGATTAATAGCCGTCTATGACGGCCGGATTAGCCTTATAAACCCCTACATGCCAACTAGGTATTCTAAAATAAACACAAGTTCACACACCTAGATTCTTGTCTTGTTGCAGTTCCTGTTGTCTTATTGTAGTTTCACTTCCTGTCTCATATTGTTCCTGTTTACTCATATTCCTGTTTATAACATTAACTCTTAGTTAATGTTGCTTCTTTTATGCATATTCTCAATATGATACTTGTCAGTTCTCTTCTACTTGTCATAAATATTTAGTTTAATCTTTGTTGTGCATCGTGTACTTTGCTCCTTTCCTGACTGGATCCGTTGATTTAGGCGATGATGGGGACCTTGCCCCTACCCATTATGGCCCCTATGGGGGAACAGATGACACATATGAGGAGCCAGTTCCCACCCAGGAGACTACTTATGCAGAATAGTTAGCAGTAGCTATTTATTATGCTCTTTTATCTTAGTAATCGGGTTTGTCCCCGATTTCATTTCTGGATTCTGTATTAAACATTTGATCTGTTGTCACTTTTATTTCATTCGAAATCTTAAGCATTCCTTTCCTATTATTATCTTGCCTATTTTAATGTGAATGAGCTAGATTGTTCAACTGTGGATATGACCTAGACAGCGTACTACCGCCGACTCTGCGGCGTAGGCTGGACGTACCCACGCACTCGTGCCCGAATTTCCGGGTGCGGGTCGTGACAATTATCCACCGCTGGGGTTTGTCAGTGAGATGTTTTAACAACCGTATTCTCCGAAGCGTCTTCTCGACCTTCTTGCACCATGTGGAGTAGCCATCCGGATCCTCCAGCTTTCGATCGACAAGTCGAATTGAGACCTGAATGGCTGATGGAGGCTAGGTTAGGGTTTCATGGCTTTGATACCATGTCGGAAATATTATGGCTCAACTTCTTAGATTCATTTATTGATAAGTGAGTATATATATATATATATATATATATATGGGTAAACGGGATATGAGCCATAGGCTCATATTCCTATATGAGTCATGGACATGTGGACCAATATGAATGGATTCCTACATCCCATGTGCACTAGTACACTCCATTCCTATTGGTCCACATGTGCATTGACTCATATAGGAATATGAGCCTATGACTCGTATCCCTTTTTTCATATATATATATATATGAGAGAGAGTTACACTCTCATTATTGGATCTACCCTTAGAAGCCAGAAACTCCTAGGAGGTCAACGAATCTCAGTAAGAACCTTCGATTCGGCGTTTCTTACTTGGGAGCTCGTTTGGAGCTCGTTTCTCCGATGATGGGAGCTTCGTTTCTCCGGGGACGGAAGCTCGTTTCCCCGACGACATGATCGTTTCCCATAATATGACCATAATTTTAGAAGATGACATAAATTTTGTGAGAGAAATTGGAATATTTTCAATACACATTTATCAAAGTACCAAGAAACTAAAGATTTCTTACTTTGACGTCATACAAAATTAACATGCGAAAGATCTCTATGTAACTTTGAACTGAACTTTATAAATTCTAATAAATTGTAAGATATTTATAAGTTTTGATAACAATAATTAATAAACATTAAAAATTTATTAGCGCACGTTCCCATCACGCTCCCAAATTTAGAATCTTCTAAGTAGTCGTGCTTCCCCGCCCCCGCTTCCGTCCCCGCTCCCGCTTCTGGCTTCTAAGGATCTACCCGATGTGAGATTAAAGCCAAAGACTAATATTCAACAATTGTCAAGTTGTATAGAAAAAGCTTCTCATTCATGAATTAATAGTAGCCAAGCAAAGTTCATAAAGGGGACGAACTAGAAGAGAGAGAGAACCTATATGAGAACGAAAGGAAAGAAAGATGGATGACGTGGCTTGTTGTTCCCACCCAGAGTTACTCTTGTTAAGAAGTTATTAATTATATTATTAGGAGTATTTTAGGGATATAAAATTTATAGCATTTAATAGGTTGTGCCACTAGCCACTTTGGTTGTGGCACTTGCCCCACCCTAGCTAAAAATAGGTGTTTTGAAGACTATTTGAGTTGAACCATGCAGTGATACACATAGGACAGACAAGTTCAAAGATATTCTTGGTGTATGAACCTTGAAGGGACTGTTATAAGAGGATTGTATATTGATTTAGATTCTTCAGATTAAAAGGTGCAACTTTTACGAGTTACTGTGGTAGGTAGTGCTGGAACCTGCCATTCATGCAATAGGATTATTCTTTGTGCTCGAGGACTGCAGTGGTAATGGACTGTTTGGAGAAATATTTGAAACATAGTGAATAAAAAGTAGAATATCATGCCGTGATCCCATATATTCAATAAAATTAATCTTTGCTCTTTTGCAAATAAGAACGAAGAAACATTTTACATCATCCCCTTGATTTGGGCTAATAAAATTGAGCTTTTTGTATTGAAACTAGGTGTCCAAAGTTGCGCAAAATAAAGAAACTACATTAAGCGCAATTTTAATGAGAACTTATGTAAATTGATCTTGGGTTTGAGAGAGAACCCTGATTGATAGTGTAATCTGGTGACACAAGCAAAATCATATGAACAATTGCCTGGGACCTGCTGCTACCTTTGTTCATATTAAGATGCATCCTTCTCAACATGCTCATCTCAAGCATGAATCATTCAAAAAGAGTTCAGAATCTCTGACAAGGCAGAATAATCAAAGTGAAGTTGTAACTTGAAGTTAGATATCGTCCAGGAGGTTAGGGTAAGAAAACGAAGGAGTCTGCATTAGTTAGAGGAGGGTTGGAAAAGTGAAGGGGAATGCTTGAAGATAACTTGTTGTCTATTTTATAGAGGGCTTTGGAAACTGATATGAATTGTGGATAAGTTTTCTATTATATTTCTCTTCACCAATATAGCTATTTGAAGTAACTAAAAGCCCTTAATTGTATTGTGCTTTGGTGAATTTATTGTTCTTAGTACTTATCAAGGCTTTGACTGTTAAGCACACAAAAGGTTTGTCCTAAGCTGTCATGAAAGAGGCTTACAGCTTCAAAGTTTGTACCAGAGTTATCATAAATTTCTCAAACCCAGCGATTTTGCGTTCTCTGCAAATTTCATTCCGACTTTTAAACATTTCCTTTCCAGAATGCTAACTGTAGCGTTCTGAAATTCGAACCAAGCCAATCAAAATTACTTACAATTGCACACTTCTGATTGTTTTGATTAGAGAAGGGACATGATTCAACACCATTAGTGGATGAAAATTATATTTTGTGCCTGATTTGTGGTAATCAAGAGACCTATCCTTACTATAAATGAAGTAGTTGCACATTTGTTCCACCTAAGCATTCCAAGGAAGCCTACCCTCACCATTCCCCGTTCAATGCCAAGTGGCCTACCGTGTTCCCATTTTCATTCCTCGTTTCATAATGTTTTGCATTCTAGGTAACCTTGGTTTGTACTATTCTTTTAGAAGTATTGAATTTTGTCTTGTTTTCTTTCAGTATTAGAGCGTCATAGTTTTCTCTACTTGAGTTAGGACTTGCAAGTGTTTTTAATATCTTTAATTTATATTCTAGAACTCGTTCTAGAAAAAATATGTAGAGAATTAAGCAATGGGCCAAATGAAATTATGTTTCATTCCATGGCTTCTTTTGTGTTTGATTAAAACAACAGTAATTAGTTTCCCTTGCAAAAAGATGCTTTTTGAGTATTGCTTCCCAGTGACTTCTGTTGGATTTGAAATCTTTTAATTGATCTCCAACATTGGTAAGGTGCCTGTAAAAACTGAGTCAATAGTTTGCATTTTTTTAAAAACTTCTAGACGATTCTCTCTCTTCATATTAAACCACGGTATTTGGTTTATTCTAATTTGACTTTAAAGAGGTATTGATGAAGTACTTTGTTTCATTCCCTATTGATAGACAAAGAAATTGCTCCAAAAACAATAAATGATGTGAAGCTCATCAATGCCGGAAAAATACTAGAGAATAATCGCACTCTTGCAGAATCCAGGGTGCATGTTGGAGAACTTCCAGGTGGTGTAATAACAATGCATGTCATTGTGCGGCCTCCTGTATATGACAAAAACAATGGTACTATGTTTCACTTTTTCTTTCTTTGGATTATTGTGTTTGTGAATAAATACTTCTAGTTAAAAGTTGGTTTGGTATTTGTTCTGATTATGCAGCTAAAATTTCTTCCATTTGAACAAGTTCAGTATGTGTGGTCTTATCTATATTGATTATTGTAAATATATTGATATATTGAAAATGAGAAAAAAAATGATTAAAACTTATCTAACTTCAATTTCAGTTTAATTGGGAGAATAGCCAATGTTGATGCAATGTTGCTTATAGTTTTTCAAGTTCCCATACTTGGATGCTGGGGATCTCGATGACACCTCATGGTTACATTATATAGTTAACCATGACAATAACAACACCATGTTGCCACATTTGGCACTTCTAATTGTAAGGTGTCAAGTCAACCTTTGATAAAATAAAACTCTATATACAAACATATGTCATATGTTGTCCTTGAAAAGTTTGTATGGTTCCTTTGTCTGATTCTTCCATGGACTTCATACCCATGTGGCATTTCCATGTAGCATTGCTTGAACCTCGATTTTGTCAAATTTTTGATGCAAAATGTAGTAGCTACTTGAAATTTAAAGCGTGGTTAATAGAATAGCTGGACAATTGCTTAAGCCTTAAACTAGGCTTTATTTTTAATCGTGGTTAAATGTGGAAATTGGGCTTGTCTGTCAGGTAGTGACTCTTCAGAGGAGATGTCTTCGAGAAGATGTTCATTCATGATCCCTTTTTTTCTTCTAATTGTGTGATCCTAGGTTTCATAGACATGGACTCATATTTTGAATACAGACACGAAGAGAAATCAAAATACGACATTTAAAAAAAAGACTACAGGTTTGGCATGAACATAGCTATATCTAGTGGATACATATCTATATACATATTATTCGTATTAGATCCTAATAAAATCTACATTTATGCATGTTTTGTATAATAGCTAGGTTTCCAAAAAGTTTCAGAAAGGATCCACTTTTTGAGAATTGTTACTATCCAAATCCCGATTATGTGTTTCACAACATTACGACAATGCCAAATCACTTCCAACCATATTTTGAGCCCCTTTGGAACCTAGACATGTGAGGTTCATATTTGACATTAGTATCGAGAAAGTATTGCTCTAGTTACGTGTCATACATGGATACAGACCTCTGAAGGAGTATCCGTACTATTTAGGAACATAGTTTCTGGAGCGACCAAGCCAGTAGGAGCTTTTTAGTGCTAGCTGCATAAAAGGCTAACAAGTTTCTCATACATTGGGTTGAATTCTGAACACTAGGATGTGTATGAAATTGTATGTACTGCAAAATGATTAAATATGGTAGAATATTGATGTAAGAATGTTTACCTAGTTGCAGATGGTAAATGGGGAGGCGAGGTTGCAACTATGGTTTCATGCAATGTAACATGGATATCTGTGCATCATGTCATATATGATACTTGTTTGTTTTCTCTCTAGATGAGGCATAAATTTAAAGCAGACTTTATGATTGCCTTTTTTAAGTTTAAGGGTGTGATCAACGAGATCCCAACCAAATTTTTTAAGATAAAGCATAAGGTAAAATATTGGATACAAGCAGCCAATAATACAAGTTAAGTACTTAAATACTACAATGTCAAATTTGATACAAATGGAAAAGCATAAGAACTTCCTTGAGGTTCAAAGAATAGTGAGCATGTCTTTAGATGTAGATGACAACCATTGTAGCTTCATGATAAGCACACGTAAACCTTGAAGAGAATCAATTAACCATTACTCAATGAGGATTAGATTAGCAATTGATCCAACATTAGTGGCCCTCTTCATATACTTGCTAAGTTTATTAAGTTTAGAGGCTTCACCCGACCAAAAGTAAAAATAGTCAAAAAAAAAAAAAAAAAAATTGATAGCATCCAAACAAACCAGACAAACATTGGTATCATCAAAAACCCTATGGTTTCTGTCCTCCAAATGCACCAAATTGAAGTCATAATGACACAATCACTTTGCATCTTCCTTCAACTGAATGATACAAGTTTCTTAGGGTGCGTTTGGTAGAAGAGAATTATTTTATTCTCAGAAATATAAGTATGGGTAAATGTTTACTACATTGTTTTAGTGTTATACAATCTTTTTTCAGGCGTTCTTAATTTCTGAGAATTTTATTTTCTCATAAATGTAGGAATGCTATACCCTATAAAAAATAGCTGGGTAATTTTATTTCCACGGGAATACAATTATTTTGGGTCACATTTGCGTAAGTTGGCTCGGGGTTGGGTCAACCCGGGTTGGGTTCGAGTCAACTTGTATTGAAGTCGGGTCTGGTTCAGGTCGGTTCGGGTTCGGGTGAATTGGGTTCGTGTTGGGTCTAGTAGGGTTCAGGTTGGATTTGGTTCGGGTCAGAATGGGTCCGGTCCGAGTCTAGTAAGGTTCGGGTTGGATAGGGTTCGGGTTGGATCTGGTTCGGCTATATGGTTTCTGGCCTGGTTATTGGGGTCCACATAAAAGTTAATTCATGTTAATAATAAAAAAGTTGATGTTTGGCATAATTTCATCCTATGGTCTTCTGGACGGGAGTCTACCGTCCTAACCAACTACACTATAACAAATTATTCTTGATATAAAGACGAGCACTAAATATATATTATTATATATCAAAACTTTTATTTTCTCAAACGTGAAAATATATATTCCCAGAAATATCACGTATTTACCAAACATAATAATACAAATTTCCAATTAATTTGATGCCCATGAATTTTATTCCTAGGAGTATAGAATTCCTGGCTATATTACAATCCGTGTACCAAACACTACCTTAGTAGTTTCCAAGAATCATGGAGATTATTCTCAGTAGTTTCTGTTGAAATTAGTTGATGATTTTATTGATTGTCTCATTGGCATTATATAGCCTTACAGTCATTAATACAATGATCTCAATCATTATGACAATAATCTCATAATGGAATATCCTGTGACATATTCTGGCATCCCAAATATGTCCTCAGGATATTCCCATGTGCTTATACTATACTTAAATATGACACCCAACATACCATATCAACACTCCCCCTCAAGATGGGTGAAAGATATTCACTAAGCCCATCTTGTCACATCCTCTAATCATGCTCACTGAGGCGAGTCCCTTGGTTAGTCCATCTGCTACTTGATCCCTGGTTGGAACATGGCCAAGCTCCAGTAATCCACTATCCAACTTCTCTTTGATGAAGAATCTATCAATCTCGATGTGTTTGGTCCTGTCATGCTGTACTGGATTGTTGGCGATACTAATAGCTGACTGATTGTCACACCACAGCTTCATCTTGGCTCCTTGATCCAGCTTCAGTTCCACCAGCATATTCTTCAACCATAGCAGCTCTGCAACTCCCAAGGCCATAGCTCTGTACTCTGCTTCAGCTGTCGATCTGGCCACCACAGACTGCTTCTTACTCCTCCAGGAGACCAAGTTACCTCCTACAAATATGCAATATCCTGAGGTAGACCTCCTGTCATCAGCACAACTAGCCCAGTCAGAATCACAGTAGCCCTCGATGCTCACGTGATTGTTCTTCCTGAATATTAGTCCCTTCCCGGGAGCACCTTTCAGGTACCTCAGAATCTGGTACACTGCATCCATATGACCCTTCCGTGGGTCATGCATGTAGCGGCTCACCACACTTACTGCAAAGCAGATATCAGGACGTGTGTGGCTCAAATAGATCAACTTGCCAACCAGTCTCTGGTATCTGTCCCGATCAACTGGTTCTCCAGCCTCAGCATCAATCTTGAACCTCTGATCTATTGGTGTCGCTGCAGGTTTGCACCCCAACATCCCAGTTTCTGTGAGAAGGTCCAGTGCATACTTCCTTTGAGAGAGAACAATCCCCTCTGCTTCTCGAGCAATCTCAATCCCAAGGAAGTACCGAAGAAGGCCGAGATCCTTCACCTCGAATTCCTTGCCAAGCTTTCCTTTGAGTTGGGCGATCTCCTGCTCATCATCTCCTGTGATAATCATATCGTCCACATACACCGCAAGCATGGTGATGTGGCCTCCACTCCGACGGAAGAACACAGTATGATCCGCATTGATCTGCTGATATCCCATCCCTATCATCGCTCTTCTGAATCTGTCAAACCACGCTCGAGGAGACTGCTTCAGTCCATAGATGGACTTCTTCAACCTGCAGACCTTGCCTACTGTCTGATTGGTGCCAAATCCTGGTGGTATCTCCATGTACACCTCCTCCACTAGATCTCCGTGAAGAAACGCATTCTTCACATCCAGTTGGTGTAGCTTCCATCCACCATTCGCTGCCAGAGAAATCAGAGTCCTGACAGTGCTCATCTTTGCAACTGGTGCAAAGGTCTCGTCATAGTCGATGCCGTACGTCTGACTGTATCCTTTGGCTACTAGTCGAGCTTTGTAGCGCTCAACCTGTCCATCTGGGTTCTGCTTCAGGGTAAAGACCCACTTGCATCCAACTGCTCTCTTCCCCTCTGGCAATCTCACAAGCTCCCAAGTGTGGTTCTTCTCCAGAGCTCCCAACTCCTCGTGCATTGCCGCTTTCCACTTTGGATCGTTCTTGGCAACCTGCCAATTGTTAGGTACAGTAATACTATCCAAAGATGCTATAAATGCTCCATGAGAAGAAGAGATATGGTCATAAGAAACAAACTGAGCAATATCCCAACCATATCTGTTTGGAGGATTTCCTGCATTGCTGCGAGTGGTCCTCCGTACAGATAGTGGTGTGGGAGGAGTAGAAGTAGGAGGAATGATATTTTGTGAAGGAGGGGGTATCACCTGAAGGGGGGTTGGTGTCGGTGCCTCAGGAGTTGGGACGAACGCAGGCAAAGGACTTGGCACTGGCACTGTCGGTACTGGTCCTGCAGTTTGCTTCTCTCTCCTGCTGTAGGTAAGTAACTCTCCCTGAGCCGTAGGCCTAACACCTTCACCTTCTTGTCCCTTCTCCGTGCCTCCATGCCAAACTTCTAAATCGGTTACCACAAAGTTCTCCATCTCCCCCTCTCGCCCAATACTGGCAGTATTAGGCGTGTTGTGTGAAGTTCCGTCCTGGTGGTAGTATGGCTCATGCTCCCGAAAGTGGACATCCATACTGACAAACTTCTTCTTCTCTACTGGACTCCAGCACACATACCCCTTCTGGGTCGCCGAGTAGCCTACGAAGATGCATTTGACCGCTCTAGGGTCAAGTTTCCCAACTGATGGCCTGTTGTCCTTCACAAAACACACACACCCAAACACCTTCAGTGGGAGTATCCCACTATTATTGCCTTGCAATACCTCACATGAGGACTTCCATCCGAGGACCTTCGAGGGCATCCTGTTGATGAGTTGAGCTGCTGTTAATACTGCATGCCCCCACAGACTCTGTGGGACATTCATGTCGATCATCATACTTCTTGCGACCTCCAGAAGGTGTCTGTTTTTCCTTTCTGCAACTCCATTTTGTGCTGGTGTGTATGCACAGGTGGTATGATGCTGTATTCCGTGTGCTGACAAGTATTCTGCAAGCGTCCTGTTGGTATACTCCGTTCCATTGTCAGACCTCAGTACCTTCACAACTGCTTTGTACTGAGTCTGGACATGCTTATGGAAATCCCGAAAACAAGCAGGTACATCATTCTTATTTTTCATCAAATATAACCAGGTAACACGAGAGGCACACTCAATGAAAGAAACAAAGTACTTATAACCATTCATAGTGTTAGTAGCACATGGACCCCAGACATCAGAATGTACTACCTCAAAAGCAAAAGTGCTCCTATGACCCGTGCCAACATATGAGCTCCTAGTAAGTTTTCCTAACTCGCACGCATCACATACTAATTTCTCTTTTTTTGTTTTTGCATAAATCTCTGGATATAACTTACTTAGAGTATCAAAGGAAGAATGTCCCATCCTCCGATGATGGAGCATCAAGGTATCCTCAGTCCTCTGCTGCAGTCCTTCCATGCCAGCCTTCTCTGCCATAGATACCAATGCTGAGTCCAGTCCTTCTCGATCTAGGTACCACAGTCCCTCATGCCAAGTGCCAGTCCCAAGTCTTCGTCCTGTCCCTTTCTCCTGGAAGGTCACCTTAGGAATATCAAAAGAAACAATGCATTTAAGTTGGAGGATTATAGAACTAATGGACAAGAGACTGACTGGAAAGGATGGAGCATGTAAAACATTGGATAATCTTACTGAACCTGTACAATTAACAGTACCCTTACCGACCACTGGCTGGAAAGTGCCATCAGCTGTCTGAATGCTGTCTGCTGATGCTAGGTGAGTGTAGGAAGAAAACTCACTAGCATTCCCAGTCACATGTCGAGATGCTCCCGAGTCGATAATCCAGTCTGATGATTTAAGGGAAGAGATAGACGCAAGGGCAAGTGATTCGTCAGTACCTTTTGATGGATGGGCATATATGGCAGCGTTGCCCCTAACAAAGAATGAGGTGGACGCCTCCTCTGTTCTACTCCTCATGTCTCCCAGTGCCTGGTCCTCCACAGTAATGGTGCCATCAGCTTCTCCGTTCCCTTCTGATATCAGGAGGTTTGCTCGATAACCTCCTCGGCCGCCTCGTCTACCCCCTCGACCACGACCACGTCCTCCATTATATCCTCGTCCGCCGAACGGTCCTCGTGCACCACCTGAGTCTCCCTCCCTAGGTGGTTTGGTACAAGCATATCGATGATGACCCATCTCCCCACAGTTGTAGCACTGCCGGTTATCCTGCCAGGGTTCTCCCTTAGATCGTGTGTTACCTGAGCTGGTGATCGCTAGTGCTGACCTTGCTTCGGGGGGACCACATGTCCCTGCTTGCAGCCTGATGCGTGTCTCCTCCTGGATCATGGCTGAGATAGCCTCCTCAAGGCTAGGGATCTTTGGTTGGGCTAGAAGTAGGGCCGTCCTCTGTGCGAAAGCTGCAGTCAGCCCTTTGAGAAACTTCATCGTCCTCTCCTGCAGACACACCTGTCTCTCCTTACACTTAGGGTCCCCGCAGCTCGCCCGATCTGAGGAGTGATCATAATCCAACCACAGACGCTCCAACTCCGTGGCATACTCCTGCACCGTCTTCTCTCCCTGTACGGTGTCATCAATCTCCCCCTTTATCTGGAAGACCCGTAAGTTGTTCCCCACACCATCATAGGTCCTTCTCAACTTCTCCCACACATCTTTCACCATCTCAATACCGTCTACTGTGGCGGCAATAGACTGGACTAAGGAGTTGAGAAGCCAGATGTAGATCACCATATGAGTGGACTTCCACTCATCGCGTCCTGTCGAGCCCTCGTCCGGCTCTGTCGTCTCGCCCGTCAGGAACCCCTCCATGTTTTTTCCTGCGAGGGTTCTTCTCACCCGCCGTGACCAACTCAGATAGGTGGCTGGTCCATCTAATTTCAGATCGATGGAGGGAAGCTTCAACTCCGGCGACGTTCGTGTCGTGTTCTCACCAGCCGACATCGTCAACAACTTCATCAACGTCGCCACCTCTGCAGAATCTAGCTTCTTGATGATCTCCTCCATCGATGCTTCGTCTATCCAATCACGTCACGTCCGCTCCACGACTCACGCTCGTCCTCGTCGTCCGCTCCTAGATCCGAACATGTCCCCCCTTTTTCCAGATCTAGGCATCCCTATTAGGCGATGTCTAGTGCTGGTGTGGAGGAGGCGGCAGCACGCATGTCACAGCCGCCGTCGCAGCAGCAGCAGCAGTCGCAGCAGCCGTGAAGATTTTTTTTTTTTTTTTTTTTTTTTTTTTTTTTTTTGAAGGGAGGGGGGTAGACGAGGCGGGAAGGGAGGGGGGACGTGGAAGAGTTCGGTGGAGGAGATCTAGAAAATCCTCCT
Organism: Iris macrosiphon; assembly: GCA_036927795.1. Classification (NCBI taxonomy): domain Eukaryota; kingdom Viridiplantae; phylum Streptophyta; class Magnoliopsida; order Asparagales; family Iridaceae; genus Iris; species Iris macrosiphon. The sequence continues at coordinate 39,387 of JAYESA010000447.1, forward strand.
GTGGGTTTGTGGAAGCTTGGTGACGGCTAGGGTTTGTGAAAACTTGACTCTGATACCATGTTGAAATTAGTTGATGATTTTATTGATTGTCTCATTGGCATTATATAGCCTTACAGTCATTAATACAATGATCTCAATCATTATGACAATAATCTCATAATGGAATATCCTGTGACATATTCTGGCATCCCAAATATGTCCTCAGGATATTCCCATGTGCTTATACTATACTTAAATATGACACCCAACATACCATATCAACAGTTTCCAAGAATCATGGAGATTATGAGCAGAACAATTATCCCCAACAACTTCATATACTTCGAATCCAAAGTTGAGAGGTGTAGATCAACCAATATAGATGTGAAACGGATTCCTCGTGGCATAGGCTTAATGAACACCTATTGCAAAGATACAAACCTATTTTTGAAGATTAACAAGCAATTTGTTTAATAAGATGAGTCACACAAGAATCTTCATTTTCTAAGGCACGGATGTTTTCCAAATCAACCTAGCAGAGGACCACAAAGATCCACTTTTGTGTAGTCTTTTGTACATTGACTTGACTGAGTATTCCCCCGAAAAATTCCATCTCCATTGTCTTTGATCCGGACAATGCCTGAAAGAAATCTGATGCTATCTAAATGTTTTACCTTTGCCTTTAGCTGAAATGATGTTGAAGTTACTAGAATATGTCCATCTGGCATTTTAATAAGTTCATAAATGCATTAATTAGGTTTTATGTGCTTAAATATTTCAAAGAAACCTGCCAGTGCAAAACTGAGTTTTGTTAAACCATAATTGTGAAATTTTATTTATTAAAAAGTAGACTATCCTCTGTTTTTTTCTTTTCTTGAATATTCATTTCCCAAGCTTGGACAGGAAAATAGTAGAATTGTGACTGTAATTTTTGTAAGCTAGAGTGAAGGGTATCTAGTGAAGCTGTAAATCATCGTACTGACCGAATCTGAAATCATCTTAACTACTATAATATACATGCATGCAATAGTTTTAATATCAATCATCCTACTTGTATCAAACACCAAAATTGCAAAACAGCCAGACAACCGGAATTTTGAAGCCGTAGAACCGTAAATCACTCAGTGGGAAAAATAACACTTCAGAAATAGCTTAGCAATAGCAACATATGATATGAAGGAAAATGGGAAGTACGAAAAAGAAGAAGACGTGCACTGTGTTTGCAAGTGCTTGGCAATGTCAGTCGTCCGAGCCAAATATGTGATGGTGCTATTTTCTCCGTTGGTGTATCTTGGTTTGATACCTGAGGCAACCTAGTTTAAGAAGGTCCATTTCACACCTATTGACCCCAGAAACTCCAAACCTCTTTGTACATGCCTCTTAACAAGTGTTTCACACTTCAAATGTGTTATGGAATTTTAGTTCATTGAAGAAATGGACATGGTGAGATACCATGGAGGTTAGTAACTTAGTAGCGCATGTTTGATAGCGTCTTTGTTTCCTGGCATTTAACTTTTACATACTGCAATTCTTCTGCATAGGATGCATCATTCATACATCAAAATTTTGTAATTGGATATGTCCAGAATTGAATATGTTCAGTATCCTTCTGCTAGAAGACATCAAATATCAATTATCTAAATGTGAGGTGATTTATGTTCTTTGGACATGAAGTTGGCATGATACGGTGTGCAGACACAGTGACTTGGATATGGCACTAAAATTTGGATTGCCCTAATATAACTTGGCATCTGTATGTGCCCTTTATGGACATTGCAGGGATTCTGGAGTTTCCATGCTTTATAGATCATGATTTTGTTTTCACTCTTCCTAATTATTGATTTGTTACCTGAAAGTTTGATTTTCAAAAAATTTAGAATACATGGAAGAAATAATAAAAATTTTGGAACGTCATATCGTTCTTTTGAGTTATTGTTAGTATAAATACTTTGATCTTTTAGCCCTCTATCCTTCTAGTCTTTGGTATTAAGAATTACTCGACTTAGATATTGAAACATCCTTGAATATCATCACCTCTTGTATTCTTCGCAAGTCATTTAGGATTGTAAACTGAAAGGTGGGTTTCTTTTGCATCCTTACCCAGTCATCTATGAAGTCTGATTGATTAGTCATTATCGTCATCTGGTGATCCCTTTTGCTCATTTGATTTGAAAAACCTTTGATCTACTCTTTTTCTGCTATTTGTTACTCTACTAGTGTGTTCAAATATGAAAGATATTCATTGTTACATGTACCTATGTGAGCCCTGATATTCTTTCTTCTAATTCTTTACTAATAGGAAATTGTACTTTTTTGCAGAGAAGCAGGTAGCAAATACTCCAAAGCAGAATAGATGTGCATGCTCAATCCTCTGACATGCCGATGTATAAATCAACATTTGATACACCAGTATATAAACACATTGTATGAATCTCCTTTTTCCAGTAAAAATTCGGTTATAAGATCCTTGCTCTTCCTGAGTCATGATCTGGAAGAACAAACTCCTGATGCCCGGAAGTCGATCTGTCTGTTGTGGCTGTGGGTTTAAGAGTTGTCTCGACCAAGGGTTTAATCTCTCCACGTCGCCAAGTCTGGGTACTGGGAAGTGTATAAGACATTTTGTGATTGTTTCAGTGGCTGTTTGTATAAATGAGAGGGTTGGAACAAGAACCAACAGTTGTTTTATTTACTCTTTTCGTTGTTGAAGGATATTTCATTTGTTAGTGCAGTATGGAAGCAAGAGCTCCTCCCTCATATAGACTATATATAGTACAAGTCAAATTGTGGCTACCAAAGATGGGGGATAACCTTATAGCAGCTGCTACTGCTTTCATGTACCCAAACAAAAATACAATCTACTACTGCATTTGCAGGTTTCTTTTTATTTGGCAAAAATGACCATTTGGAAACTTCTACTTTCAACCCTAGCTTGTGGTTGAAGAATATAACATCTCACCAATGTTGTTGATTGCTACTATATGCGTGCTTCCTATTTCATCTGTGATAACTGAATTTGTAACATTAGTTGAACTATTTGTTTGGGAGGTAATTGCAAAGTCTAAAGCGGATTGATTTTTCTGGATAGAAATGGAAATTTATTGAAAATACTAACCAAAACATCCGAGACAACAAGAGGCTCTAATGAATGAAGAATTATGGTCTTATATACATTCTTTGTAGTCCATGTTACTAGGGGTGCAACTCGGATGGGTTGGGTCGGGTTTGAGCTCAACCCGAGCCCAAGTCGATGAATTATAAGTCTAGCCAAAGCCCAAGTCCGATCAGACATCGGGTTCAACATATGAAGTCCAAGACCGTCCGGAGGATCGGATTAGGTTCGGGTTGGATCCGGTTTATTGGGCTCTAATACAATATTTAAAATAATTTTAAACAAGAGTAATATTAAGTACATAATCAAATAACAATCAACTCTCAATTATTACAAAATACAAGTTGAAATGAGAATATTTTAAGCCGAATCTGAGTCCGAATCCAAGTATCTTTAATCATAATCCAATCCATTAATGGGTTTACCTGATCGAATTCGGGTTTAGTCCGTCCGAGTTGCACCCCTAGACATTACAACCTTGAATTCTAGTTAGCAAACACACGCATGAAAGAAGAGAAAATAAATTCTTTGCTCTTTTCTTGGAATGGATGGCGGGACCATTTTACTTTTCTGTTCCTTTTTCTTTTCTTTGACATTCAACCACATGAAATTAGCAACCTTATTTTGCAAAGGGTCTGATTCCGCGAACCAAACGCAAACATCAAACGAATCAAGGCCTAGTCCCAACAAATAAAAGCAACAGTACAATAATCCTCAGGTGTCACTTGCTGGCCGCCGGAAATTCGGCTTCGTCGGGTTTGGACACACTCGGATGTATCTTCTTCCTCGATCCAGAGAAACCGGACTCGCGACACGTCTCCTTCCTGTTCTCCACAGCGTATCCACCGGCTAGTTCCTTCTCTTGATCTCTTTCCATTCTCTCCATCTTCTCCCTAAGGAGCTTCTTCATCACGTAGGCTTCGGCAAACCCTCCTCCCATCATTGACGCCATGATCTCTTCTTCTCTTTCTTTCTTGGAAGTTGGTGTGTATTAGAGTTTTGATGATATGGTTGAAGCAGTGGAGATGGTGTATATATATACAAGAGGGTCTTTTTTTTTTTGGAGGGCCCTCGAGTTTGAAGGGTTGCTTGGTGGCCAAGTGACGAGGACGGGAAGAGAATTGAGTTGAAGGCTTGGCGGCCAAGTCACAAGGACGGGTCGTATGAAACTTGTTTGCTTGTGCATCCCACCTATATTCTGTGGTGTGTCATCAGTGACGAAATACTGGTCCAGTAGGAAAGGTACCCAAAACAACTTTGAACATAGAGACAGTTACTAAAGAGTCTTCACTACATGCAAAAGCGATTAGGTTAGCGACTCCATGAAAGTGGCATAGCAGATAGCGACAAATGGCGACAACATAGTAGCGTAAGCAAAGAGGAGTCGGTGACACATTAGCGACATCTAGGCATGTCGCCAATACATAGGAAGACGTCACGAGTTAGCGTTGGTTTTTGGCCCGAGACTAGCGACAAGTTAGCGACACATAGAGACAGTTACTAAGTATAGCTGACTTGTCGTAATAACTCACATGCCGACAAAGAATTTGTCGCTATGCATCGCTAAATTAATGTCGCAAATACAAGACTTCGTTGAGGCCGTCGCTAAGTAGAATCGCTAAAATTTTATTCATATCCCTCCAATCGATTGTCTTTCTCAATCCCCTAAACTATATCCCGTGGCCTCTCGATCGTGCCCCACTTGCCTGCCTCTCTCGACCTGCCGCCCATCGACTGCAAGATCTATCGACCCTCTCAACCGCAACATCTCTCTTGACCGACGCGCTCCGGCGTTGCATTGCCCTATCGACCTCTCCACCGCCCCTCTAGCCTACGTCTCCTCGAAGTAAGCGTGCTTATTTTATATTTCCAAGTCCACCATGTTGATATCCATCTAAGTTAGGGATTCTCTTATGGCGATTAAGTTTGGAATTTTGAGAAACATGGATCACAAACGCAAAGGAATAGTTAACAATACCTTGTTATCAGTGACATTACAGTACAGAGATCGTACAAACGTATATGAAAATCGAAATCACCATTGACTACTGCTCTTAATGATCTTACGTAATCAAAATATAAATCGACTCTATAGAAAGAAAAGTTGCAAAAGTCTCTAGCAATTGCAGTTGCTACAAAAGAGAATACAACGAAGAACGCAAGAAAGAAGAAAGATCACAGAACAATAAATCTTGCTGGGGTGATAAAAATTACCATTTCTCAAAACAAGATTCGACCATATTCGTCGATCTGCTTCTAGAAACCAGCAAGTTCAGATCAAAGAACTTTTGAAAAACTCCTGCCACTCTTGGCCGTGGATCTCGAACTGGACTTGTTGAAAGAACATCACCTTGTTGCTCCTGATGGCTGTTGCTAAGGCTCCTCATAGCACTCTCTATTCTCTCTATGGTATATCTCTTGTATATCTTTTTTTGGAGAAGAACACATAATCTATATGTATAGAGGAGAGAGCGCCATCGCAACCCACTCCCTTAGTGGGCACTAAATCAGGAGATTATGTCTACAAAATGGAGGCGGTTATCGCCATTATCCCACTTAATGTGGAGAAACTGTCCACTAATTAGGATGATTAATGCTCATTACCTCCACCAATCGAGGAGATAATAACCACTTCATAATGGCGGTTACTACCACGTCTTTTGCTCCCTTGAACCAAGTTTTTCGCGGAAACAAATATCTAGTGGAACAACAACATCGCGGAAGCCCGCGCAGCCTGCACAACCCCGTTGTACCGCACTACTAGAAAAAGCGGGATTGGTGACGCATTTTAGCGACTCCATGTAAAAACGTCGCTAATAAAAATAAATTAGCGACTCCATGTAAAAACGTCGCTAGACGTCGCTAAATGGCGACATTTAGCGACGTTTAGCAACTTTTATTAAGATTTTAAAAGATTAGTCGCTATAAGTTCAATTAAGGTCGCTAAACGTCGCTAATATGTCTAATTTAGCGACGTATTTAGCCACGTATATATTAAAAATATTTAGCAACGTGTTTAGCGACGTCTTTGACGTCGCTAAAGCTTATTTTAGCGATGTTATTTGACGTCGCTAAACGTCGCTAAATTTTGGTTAATTAGGGCTCGGTTTTCTTTTCCCCCATATGTCAAAATTTTTGAAATTTTTGAAATTTTCGATTTCCCCCACCCCCCTCTCCGGCGACCGGCTCTCCACGGCTGCGGCTACTCCGGCATCCCCCTCCTCCTCCTCGAGCTCTAGGTAAACCATATCTCTCTCTCTCTCTCTCTCTCTCTCTCTCTCAGGACACACATGTGACACTGACACAACACACACTTGACAGACACGACACACACACACAGACCTTGACAGACACACACAGACACACACACACACACACACACACACACACACACACACACACACACACACACACTCACACACACAGACACTGACACTGACACAAATACGACACACACTGACACAAATACTGATCAGGACCTAGGGTTAGGGTTAGGTTTTTTGACCAGGGGTTAGGGTTAGGGTTAGGGTTTTGATCATGATTGATTCCTATACATCTATTTTATTCAATATTGTCAACTATTAGTTTATTCATACAATATTTGATCTATTGGATGTGTCCATGTGAATTAAGGGTTGGTATCATGGTGGTGTGGTGTATGGAGGATGTATCATAGAGTATCTTGGTGTTGCACACCAAATATTTATAAATTGGACTAGTGGTTGTGTGTGTGTGTTATTTATGCCTTAGAGTATCATATGATATGTATATGTAAATTGGTGTACTATCTATTTGTATGTGAGAGAGTGTATGCATATATAGGTGTATCTCGATATATATATAGATAGGTATATAGCTATTGTTATCTGTGTTGGTGTTCATAGTGTCTTCTAGCTATGCTTGATGTGGGAGAGGGTAGAAGAGTCGAGTTGTGTGTGGGTGTCACTACTGAACTATGCGGCTTCTGGAAGTGAACTCAATTCAGTTTGGCCTAGTGCATTAGGCAAGCTGGCAATGTGTTGCAATGGTGTCGGGTTGGCACTGTGAGGAGGGGATTGGTTCCTATCATCTTCTGCAGTGGGAGAGTGTTGGTGTACACTTGAGCAGCATCAAACACATGCATGCTTGAGCAATGGCAAGGCAGCAACAAGCACTGCTGTGAGCCATGGCAGTAGCTAAGGGCAGTTGGAAACAACTAAGTTAAGGGAAGATTTAGCCACTGCAGCAGCAGTGCAAAGTATCAGAGGTTGCAGACTTAGTTAGGGTCTGCAGGCATGTGTTTGGGTTAAGGTATAGACAAGTATTGGGTAGGTGTTCACAGGTCACTTGTTGCATGCCAATACAGCCCTTAACTGATACTGTGGTATCAGGGATTTAATTGGCAAGAGTGATCAGTGCAGTGCAGTTCAATTAGAGCACAACAGTGCTGTGAAGTGAACTGATACTGTGGTATCAGGGAGGAGTGACTGCTATGGGTTGTAGTCTAGTGAGCAAGTATAAGGATGAAGTGCAAGGTGCCAGGCCAAGGGTAAGAGGCTCTCAATGTGGATAGTAGAGTACTTAATATCAAAGCAGAATATCCTAGTAGTCCAGTATCAAGTGGGAGTAACAAGTGACTGGGACCAAGGTATTATTGTGACATACATTTATGAGCTAAGATGTGAGTTGGGGTAAGGTAGGATATTAGTTAAGTTATACTAGTAGTATTTAGTATAGCTAATATTAATTAGTATACTTAGTAATAACTAGTATTAGCTAGGCATTAACTAGTATAAACTAGAATTCCTTAGTACGACCTAGAAGACATAGTGTAGCAAGGTATTAACCTAGTATCGCTTATGAAATAAAAGTATTGCTTATTTTAGACTTTGATAAATGGTTGATTGTTTTGAATTTCTTATTTTAGACTTTGATAAATGAAAGTATGTATTATATCAGTTATGATTTTTATAGTACGGTTAAGTTATGAAGTTAGGTGATAAACCACTGTATGTAATGATTTATATGATACATACTATCATTTTTGCAGAAGTATCTAGAAATGGATATAAATTACTATCTGCGTCATCGTTCGTGGATGTACAACCATCATCCTGATGACATGTGCGATATGTGGGGTAAATTCATTGAGGGTGTACAACAGTTCCTGCAGTTCGCCAAGGCGTTCCCTCAGTACATGGACAGTACCAAAATTAAGTGTCCGTGTGTGAGATGTCGCAACAGAAAATATCATCAAGAAGTGGAAGTTACATATCATTTGTACTCGAAGGGCTTCACGCCGAATTACTATCAGTGGACCGCGCACGGAGAACTTGTATCTCTAGCATCGGAGTCGAAGCCCTATGTGGAGCCGTATATGGATGTCCACGACCACGATGCTTACGACGACGGGTTGGTGAACATGGTTTATGATGCGGCGGGGCCTAGTTTCAATCCGGACAATTATGATGCGGCGGGACCTAGTTTCAATCCGGACAATTATGATGCAGCTGAGGAGGCACCGAATGCCGATGCTGCAAAGTTTATGGAGTTGCTGGAGAATGCAAGGACTCCACTATATCTTGGTTGTGAGGATCATTCACCGTTGGAGGTGGTTACAAGATTATTGAGCATCAAGTCCGATTTTAACATGTCGCAAGAATGCTATAATCGACTGCTCGATTTGATTATAGAGATCTTGCCCGAGGGTGCAAAGTTGCCTAAAGACTTCTATCGATCTAAGAGGATGGTAAGATCGCTTTGGATGGGATACGAGAAAATCGATGCATGTCGCAACGGGTGCATGTTGTACTACAAAGACGACAAGGATGAACATGCGTGCAGATTCTGTGGTGCTGATCGCTACAAGGCAACTGTTAGAGGAAAGTCTGTCGGTGCAAGGAAGCCTACCGATTCGATGCACTACTTGCCTTTGACGTCGTGGTTGCAGCGGTTGTTTATGGTTAAGGAGACTGCAGAAAATATGAGTTGGCACAGGCAAAAACAGATCGAAGGAGTATTGGATCATCCATCCGATGGAGAAGCATAGAAGCACTTTGATCGAGAGTATCCATATTTTGTCGAGGAAGCACGTAATGTCAGATTGGGGCTCTCCTTTGACGGTTTTACCCCATTCGGACTTTCGTGCTCCCAGTATTCGTGTTGGCCTGTGATCGTCACTCCGTATAATCTACTGCCTTGGATGTGCATGAAGACTCCGTATATGTTCCTAACAGTTATTATCCCGGGTCCGAACAATTCGAAGAGGAACATCGATGTGTATTTACAGCCTTTGATAGATGAGTTGAATAAGCTATGGGAAGTAGGTGCCAACACGTACGATATTTCTAGAAAGCATAATTTTCAGATGAGGGCAACACTTATGTGGACCATCAACGAATTTCCGGCCTATAGAATGTTATCGGGATGGAGCACCCATGGTCGTCTCTCATGTCCGTATTGCATGGACTGTACTCAGGCTTTCCGTTTGAAACGCGGAGGCAAACCGTGCTTCTTCGATTGTCATCGATAATTTTTGCCGAAGGATCATCCGTACCGGAGGAACCAGAATGCTTTTCGTGCGGGAGTTATGGAGAAGGCCAATCCACCGCCAAGGTGGCCTGGATACACGATATGGGAAGAGGTAAAAGATTTACCAAGTGCTATCGAAGAGCCTGCTAAGGGGTACAAGTGTGACAGATTTGGTCGCACCCATAACTGGACGAAGAGGAGTATATTCTGGGATCTGCCATATTGGAGCACCAATCTGATCAGACATAACATTGATGTCATGCATATTGAGAAGAATGTGTTTGATAACATAATTAATACTGTAATGTAGGTAAAGGGGAAGACGAAAGATAATCCGAAGGCCAGGTTGGACTTAGAAGAAATATGTAGACGTCCTGCATTGCATTTGATAGAGGAGGGGAATGGAAAGTTAAAGCAACCTAAGTCAGTTTTCTCACTGGAGAAAGAGGATAAAGGTAGACTTTGTAGGTGGATTCAGGGTCTAAAGTTTTCAGACGGTACGTGTCGAACTTGAGAAGATGCGTCGACCTCAAGGAGAACAAACTGGCAGTATGCAAGACTAAAGCTAGAAATACCTTTAACATTGATAAAATAGCTTATCAGGAGGACGATCTACCTCTTGTAACAAATATTGTAGATGTGGACTCAACGAAAGTTACTCATTACACGAGTAATAATGTAGAAGATGTAGAATTATCCGAAGAGGAAGACGAAGTAGATGAAAGTGAAGACGAGGAGGAGGAAGAGGAAGAGGAGGACGAGGAAGGCGAACAAGATAAATTTTCTAAAGATGATTGAAAATAAAATATATTGCCTGTAGAATGTAACTATATGATGGAAAATTGACGAAGTAGATGTACTATTTTAACGAATATATGTATTATATTTTGATTGTAGAATGCTTTGAGATATGCATCACATTTCGACTGTAGAATGTACTATATATTTGTGTTTCTCTATATTCATCATATGTTGTTATCAGATATGACAGGATGACGTGGAGGATTCGGCAGGTCCCGAGGTAGACAGAGTGCTCCTCCGGTACTGCCTACTGTTGGTTCCGGATCATCGTCGCCCAGTACTCTAGTATATCGATCACTCACATCTCATACTGTTGGGACGAGTAGTTCCAGGCGTGATAGTATACCCTCGTCCAACGTTCCTCCTGCTGACGGAACCATGGGGACAGATGAGCATGTCGAGGAGGTCATGCCCACGTTGTCCCAGCATCAGCAAGATCCTTCATGCACACCTCCGGAGGAGACGAGGACAGAGATTTGGGCCGACGGTACAAAGTAAGTCAATTAGATGGTTTAGTATAATATATATCGTGTATTTCTTTATTCATCGTATATTGACTTTTTAGTATTCTAAATAATTATCTCTGTATAGATATCGTCCATCGTCGGTTCAGAGATGCCTGGACCAATTTCTGATGAACAACTACGGTGGCCCTTGGATCAACTACTCTGAGGCTCCGGAGGAGAGAAAGGCATTCTGGTTTGCGCACTTCCAAGTAAACGTATATTAAATAAATCCTCTAATTTATGCATATTATATAACTTATCCGTGATGCTCACTTACTAAATTATTTATTGTAGCAAACGTATTTCTATCCTCCGCACCGGGCCGAGTTGATATAGTGGCTTTTTCCTACCGTTGCCGCCAAGCTTATCCGAGATGCTCTGGATGACCAGAAGGCTCGTGATCGTGCTGAAAAACCGATCCAAGGTTGGATCACGCCTGAGCAGTGGACTGCGATGAGGGCTATATTCGACGATCCGAGCTACAAGGAAAGGTCTGAGAAGGCCAAGGCGGCTAGGCGGAATGCTGCCAAGTGGTGTGGTGGCTCGATTCCGATGACGGAACATTTCCGTCGTTTGGTATATTTTTTCTTTTAAAATATATTATTTTAATGTAAGTACCATAAAATAGTACTTGAAAAAAATGTTTAAGTTTAGTACTAAATAATATATTTTTAACAGGTACAGAGGGGTGGGGATGCAAACATGGTGACCGTCTTCTTGGCCACCCATCGCAAGGACGAAAATCTCATTGATGAGAGGGCCTCGCAGACCTATGTAAGTATTACTTTACTTTGTGTTAATTTTAATATAACTTAGACAATTATCGAGTTTCTAAAACTTTCTAGGCCGAGTATCTTAGGCTGCGTGAGAGGGCGACTGCTAGTGCACCTACACCTGGAGAGCCTGGTACTTCGTCGCAGCCCGCTCCAGCTCCGTTGGCGGACGACCTGTGGGTGACCGCAGCTGGTGGTCTCCAGAGGGGTACGTACTACGGTACGGGCTCCTATAGCGCCCTGGTTGCGACACAGTCATCTAGGGCCTCCCCGACAGCTGCGCATTCTACACAGCCCTTGCAGTCGCAGCCCTCGCAGTGGTCGGCCAGAGTCCAGGAGGCCGTCCAGGAGGCCGTTGACCGTCAGATTGCGTCTCTCCATGACGAGTTGCTGCGAAGGATGGAGGAGCAGCCCCGGTCCCAGCCGCAGGCGGACGATCCGACGCTCATCTCACGATTCGATATGCTCGACCGCAGCATGACGGAGCTCCGGGATTTGACAAATGAAATTAGAGCCTCGACAGACCGCAACATCATGGAGCTGCATGTATCACAGCTAACGATGGACGAGAGGCTGACGATGATGCAGGATTCAATGGTTCATAGCAGTACGAGGCTGTTATCTACCATGGATTCTTACAACCAGCGACTCGCAGACTTGGAGCGGGCACGGCCTCCTGGTGCGCCTACATCGACACAGACTCCACCGACGTCACTGCCTTCTCCATCGACATCGGTGTCGATTCCACGGGACGAGTATGAGCAGTTCTTATCCTTCAGGCGCGCCGGTGGTCAGCCTCCTGCAGATCCGCAGTATTATAGCTAGCTGCTGGATATTTTTTTATATTATTATTTAGGATGCGATTGTATGGATATAAATTTGCCATATTCTTTATGATGAGATTTGCTGGGTGCTTTCTTTTCTTCAAATTTTATTATATTATTCATATTAAATATGTTATTTTACCGGTGTTGAGTGTTTAGTGCCTGTTTTTCCCTATTTTTTTCCAGTTCAATGATACAAGTTGCAATATAATACACAGTCCCTGTACAAACTCAAACACACTGAATTATAATACACACACTCTCCCTATCTCTGAGCACATTAAGACCAACACATAACACAGATAGTACTGTCTTAATTCACTGATATTCACACAGTTCCTAATATATTTTGGTTTACAACTGATGACTGATACTTGGCCTGTATTTACCCAGTGCACTAGAATTTTTCCCCTTGTTGCTGCTACTATATCCCTTATTCAATTATTTCTACTACCATCGTATACCTGATAATGAACCCAAGGGGGTTGGCAAACCCAAAAATGCAATTCAGTATTATTATTTTTATTTTTTCTGTAAAATTAGCGACGTTTTTAGCGACGTCTAGCGAATTTCATATACGTCGCTAACTACGTCGCTAATTAGCGATGCTGTTACACGTCGCTAATGATGTCGCTAATGAAGTCGCTAAAATCGTCGTTGTACGTCGCAAACTGCTGACATGGCAGTATTGCCAGGTCATTAAGGACGTCGGTGTAACGTCGCTATATAAGTCGCTAATTAGCGACGTTTAGCGACTTTAATAAACATCGCTAATTAGTGACGCTGCGTCGCTAAACGTCGCTAAATTTAGCGATACATTAAAGTCGCTAAAAAATGTCGACATAGCGACGTTTAGCGACATTTTTTATTTTAGCGACTTGCTTTTTTTCGACTTCTGTAAAACGTCGCTAAATTTGCTTAGCGACGTTTTTTGGTTATTTAGCGACTTTTTTAGACGTCGCTAATTTGACTTTTTCTGGTAGTGCCGCTGCACGCGCTGTTCCACTCTGCAACCACATTGATGGTGGAGATTGTTGGATTGTATCTCGTTGTCGGTTGAGCACTCAAAGGAGGATGACAATGGAGTTGGTAATTTAGTCCCACATCAGATAGGAGGTGGGATCATGAGGTGTAGATAATTGGGATTGGTTCAGGCCTTACATGAGAATTCCCTTTTAAGGCATATTGGCCCAGTCTAATATCGTATCTCATGGACCAACTCTGGTTCGGGTCACACCGCGTTCCCAACTAGTGGTATAAGAGCCAAAGGTTCCAGGGCTGGTTTGAGCGGCTATAATTATAAACCCCCTGATTTTTCAAGATTTTCAAAATTGGATTTTTCGGAATTTTCTGGGATTTTTTCGGGAATTTTTGCTAATTAAAAATAAGATATTTTTGGCATTAAATAAAAATAAATATTTTTAAAATATATTAAAATATTATAAAAATAATATTTTTGGGTGTAAAATAAAATACTGGACTTAGGATAATTTTTCTGGAATTTATTGGACCCCGAAAACATTTTTAAAGGCCCCAAAACTATTTTTTAAATAATTAATTAAATAAACCGGACTGAACCGGGTTCAAACCGGGCTGAACCGGCCTGAACCCGGTCCAGCTGAACCCGACTGAACCGGACCGCCCTAGCGGGTCGGGTCGGGTCCGCCCGACCGAACCCGCACCCGCTGCCCAACCCGACCCGTTTCCTCTTTCCCCCCCCCCCCACGAACCCGCGTCCCCCGCGCCGCCCGCGTCCTCCGTCGCTCTGCCCGCCTCGCTCCGCTCCGCCCGGCCACCTCCCCCGTGCCCCTCGGACCCACGACCCCGCCTCCGCCTATAAATCTCCCTCAACCTCTCTTCTCCGGCCAACTCCAAAATCCCCTCCCCTTTCCCTCCGGCCAGATCTCCCCCGCCGACGCCTCGCTGCCACTAGCTCCGCCTCGCCCGACGTTGCGCCGCCCCGGCCCCTCTCCTCCTCCGGCCTCCTCCTTCCTCCTCCCCCCAGCAAGCTCCAGCAGGCCAGTAGCTCCGGCCGCCCGAGCGTCTCCCGCCGTCCCCCGCCCGCTCCGGCACGCCGCCGTCTCCGGCCAGCGCCGCCCCGCTGCCCCCGGCCTCCCTCCGCCACAGCTCCGGCCGCCGCAGACCCAAACCCTAACCCTAGGTCACCGTGGACTCGGACACGGACACTTCGTGTCGACACGGACACGGAGAAATTTGGTTTCCGGAGCCCTGTTCAGGTACCCGTTTCTCTCTCCTCGCTGTCCCGTTTTCGATTCCGTCTGTTGCATCGCGAACCCTGTGTGACCCTCTCGGTGCTCGTGCAACCCGCTCGGTGTATCGCGTCCTGTGGCGATAGCGAACCGCGATCCAAAAACAGGAAAAATAATGCCCTGTTTTACCCCGGAACTGAGTACGTCCCACCAAACGGGATGACTTGGTCGCGTGCGGTCTTCACCGATACGTACGCACCGTCGATACGGACGTGCAAAATTTTGCAGAAGTTGATTTGGATGTGCGTGCACACCGGAATCAACGCGTATCTGCGGACACCGTCCCGTATCCGTCAGTTCTGGAATACGTCGTAAATTTGTGTACACACGTCGGATCGAAACAAAATTTGCACCATCGGACTCGTAGCGATACGCTGGTCCTATGACCCAAGTTTGGTTCGATTCTGAGAACGTTGACAAAATCGCGTATCGTGGGCCCCACAGGCTCCACTTGACGGGCGATTTTGTGATCGGCTCATCGGAATCCAATTCTGTAAGTTCCGTTGGGTTCGTACCATCGTTCTGGACCTGTTGACACTAAGTTTGACGAATTTGGAGACCTTTGCCCCTGACACATTTTCGGTACGAAGCGGCCCACATGTGGACCCCATTTTGACCCAAAATTGTCATTTTTGCCCTTGTCTCCAAATTGGACTCAATGACAGGCGTTTCTAGCTATTTGATACTTTCTGGATCTGATGGTAATATTTGTTTCAGCATTCGGAGATGTTCCTAGAGATTTCACAAATACCAGAGCTAAAATTGGAGCCAGAACCACAGGCAAGTGTACCTTGCCAACTCGCAGTGATTCCTGTTATAGTACTTTGTTGAGTTCTTGTAGATTTCATATATAATCTTGATATAAATGTTCAACCCAGGACCGAGTGACTTTACTTAGCGTCCGATTAATAGTCGGGTGCCAACCCCGTACACGGAGTTGTGTAACGTCACATACATATGGATACCGAGACCCGATATTTCTCGTACTTGTCTTATCAAGTACATCAGAACCCAGGATACTTGACACTATTCATGAGACAGAATCTTCCTGAGACATTCATGGTGATTCTGTATAGGATACAGGTTCATGACATATTCTTTACATATATGCTTAGAGCTTATTATGACTTGCTGCATTAGACTTGATCCTGCGTGGCATGGACATGAGACGTTGTGGACATGAGACGTATGATTACATTGGATGGGGAGAGACACACAGGCTACAGGTTGATTATATTATGCCGGCGTCGTAGTCTCCCTTTGAGCTAGACAAACCACATGATATCACTGCTACCGGCTCCCCGACACAGAGCTTGTGGTAGTTTCAGCCTGAGTTCTAGTGATGCTCTCATATTGCATATCACTTAGCTGGTTACATAGTTTACCCTATTATTTATTTATTGCTGCACTACTTTATTTGTTTTGGCATGAGTTATCTTGTACCTTGCTATGTCCCCTGAGGACCTGGATCTGGATTATGTCCCCAGGTATAGCCGAAGAGATCCATCCAGAGATACACCGTACATGAGCACTTACAGGAGCTGTACCAGAACCTGAGAACGAGATCGTGCCAAAGGACTTCTCCTGAGTATTGGCTTTATTTCTGTTTCTATTTCCAGTTCCTTTATTTCCTGTCTATTTGCATTGATGTATCAAACATATTCTCGGATTGTTCTCCGAGATACTTTATTGAGATTTATTAGTTTATTCTATTTGCATTATTCTGGCATTTAATCTGTGATTATCTGTTGTGGATGAGATTAGAATAGACTGTGACTTGTATCATTGGACTTACTTATTATTATGCTACAGCTTAAGTATGCCCTGATGGATCCATTAAATTGGGTTTGTCCATCGGTGCGTACTGCTGGCCATTGCCACGCATCCAGTCCCTCAATATTTTGGGGCTGGGCGTGACATGGTTTTTGTGGTGGCCCATGCAGGTCAACGACTAAATTGTTCGGTTTTATCTTAGGGACCGAACAGGCCTGCAATAAGAATAGGATAAGTTTTAGGATCTCATCCACTTGCTTGAAACGTTCTTGATATCCATATCGGATTCGAATTAATTTCCTGACTTGCATCCTACCTTGATTCCTGTGCGCCTCTTATTGTTTATTTTGGTTGCAATGTTATAGATTCACGAGCGAACGACGAGACTCCCATAAAATCACCACGAGATGCTGGGGTAACCAACGAAGATGAAGTAACACTAGTGGATGGAGGACAATCAGCTCAACAACATGCCTCGAGAGTCCAGCACGATGACATTCCACCATCGACACAATTTACTCCACCAATGCCCGTAATTCCACCAGGGCAGGCCATGGACGGACAGCAGATGTTTCAAATAATCTATGCAATAATGCAAGCTCAACAAGAGGTTTTGGGTCACAGCCTAGTAACCACACTAGAGCAGGCAGATCTACCAGCACGACGGCCAACGACGGGCTCTATCATCGATTTTCGGCAGCTGAAGCCCCGTACCTTCTCAGGCAAGGAGGAGCCCACTGAAGTTCATGAGTGGCTCGCCAACACTCAACATCAATAGAAGCAGCTGAGCTTCCAAGGGAACGTTGGATGACTGCCGTCAGAATGCAGTTGACGAACAATGCACATCACTGGTGGCTATCTGAGGAGACACGGCTCGGACCAGACCGAGTCACTTAGGAAGAGTTCTCTAGACTCTTTCAGGAGATGTACATTCCAGC
The DNA here is from genome assembly GCA_036927795.1 of Iris macrosiphon. Classification (NCBI taxonomy): domain Eukaryota; kingdom Viridiplantae; phylum Streptophyta; class Magnoliopsida; order Asparagales; family Iridaceae; genus Iris; species Iris macrosiphon. The sequence continues at coordinate 56,870 of JAYESA010000447.1, forward strand.
TATCGCTCGATCAGAACTTCGGGACAAGTTCAATCACCTTACTCAGGATGCTAAGACGGTGGAAGAGTACAACGCTGAGTTCATTCGTCTAAGTCGCTTCGCCCCAATATTGATCCCGACAGAAGAAGAGAAGGCTGAGAAATTCTTCGACGGACTAAAGATTGAGCTACAGAAACTAATTGGATCTGTTGCACCTACTTCGTACTCGGACGTCCTTGCTGCAGCACGATGCATGGAACGCGTCATCAGGAGAGAGACCAGTCTGAAGCGGCCATCCACATCAGCACCAGCCGGAGCACCACAAGAAGAAGTTACAAAAAGATCTCACATACACCAGCCACCAGAAGCATCTCCACAGGCAATACCTGTCTGTCCATATTGTCACAGGCGAGGTCATATAGAGAACAAGTGCAGACGAAAAATGAGATTATGTTTAGCTTGCGGATCCAGTCAGCATTTATTGAGGGAATGCCCTGAGCGTCGAGAAGGAGCACCAAGGGTAAACCAACAAGCGTTACCAGCACCGAGGCCAGCCTATCCAGCATTGAGAGCACCGTAAACGAAAGTTGAAGGGGTTATACAACCACCTCTAGGAGGGTATCAGCCGATGCCACCTTTGATACCCCAGGCACTACTCTTCCAGCAGGCTCAGCAGCAGAAGAATCAACTGCAAGGACGCCAACAAGCCCTCATGATGACCGTGGAGAACGCGCAGACTCGTGGAGTAGCTAATACGCGTAAGTGATTCGTAGCTACCGTTTCTAGTCTTGTTTTAGCTCGTGCCTATTTGGTTCGTGACCTTAGCCCCAACCTAGTAATTTGGAACTTGTTAATAATAACCTAGTTTTTCTAAAAGTTGTAGTTCTCTTGCTTTAACTAGATTTTCTTTACTCTGGAAAGTGCATAACTTTCATTCTTAGGGAAACGATATTTTTCCTAAGTGTCTTGTGATGTGTTTCGAACAATACTTGCAACCGTGTTATCTTTGTTGACCGGTTATTCTTTGATTGCGAGGACGCAATCCTCTTAAGGGGGGTAGATTGTACACCCCCTGATTTTTCAAGATTTTCAAAACTGGATTTTTCAGAATTTTTTGGGATTTTTTGAGAATTTTTGCTAATTAAAAATAAGGTATTTTTGGCATTAAATAAAATTAAATATTTTTAAAATATATTAAAATAATATAAAAATAATATTTTTGGGTGTAAAATAAAATACTGGACTTAGAGTAATTTTTCTGGAATTTATTGGACCCCGAAAATATTTTTAAAGGCCAAAAAACTATTTTTTAAATAATTAATTAAATAAACCGGACTGAACCGGGTTCAAACCGGGCTGAACCGGCCTAAACCCGGTCCAGCTGAACCCGACTGAACCGGACCGCCCTAGCGGGTCGGGTCGGGTCCGCCCGACCGAACCCGCACCCGCTGCCCAACCCGACCCGTTTCCTCTTCCCCCCCCCCCCACGAACCCGCGTCCCCCGCGCCGCCCGCGTCCTCCGGCGCTCCGCCCGCCTCGCGCCGCTCTGCCCGGCCACCTCCCCCGTGCCCCTCGGGCCCACGACCCCGCCTCCGCCTATAAATCTCCCGCAACCTCTCTTCTCCGGCCAACTCCAAAATCCCCTCCCCTTTCCCTCCGGCCAGATCTCCCCCGCCGACGCCTCGCTGCCACCAGCTCTGCCTCGCCCGACGTAGCGCCGCCCTGGCCCCTCTCCTCCTCCGGCCTCCTCCATCCTCCTCCTTCCTCCTCCCCCCAGCAAGCTCCAGCAGGCCAGTAGCTCCGGCCGCCCGAACGTCTCCCGCCGTCCCCCGCCCGCTCCAGCACGCCGCGGTCTCTGGCCAGCGCCGCCCCGCTTCCCCCGGCCTCCTTCCGCCACAGCTCCGGCCGCCGCAGACCCAAACCCTAACCCTAACCCTAGGTCGCCGTGGACTCGGACACGAACACTTCGTGTCGACACGGACACGGAGAAATTCGGTTTCCGGAGCCCTGTTCAGGTACCCGTTTCTCTCTCCTCGCAGCCCCATTTTTGATTCCGTCTGTTGCATCGCGAACCCTGTGTGACCCTCTCGGTGCCCGTGCAACCCGCTCGGTGCATCGCGTCCTGGGGCGATCGCGAACCGCGATCCAAAAACAGGAAAAATAATGCCCTGTTTCACCCCTGAACTGAGTACGCTCCGCCAAACGGGACGACTTGGTCGCGTGCGGTCTTCACCGATACGTGCGCGCCGTCGATACGGACGTGCGAGATTTCGCAGAAGTTGATTTGGATGTGCGTGCACACCGGAATCAACGCGTATCCACGGACACCGTCCCGTATCCGTCAGTTCTGGAACGCGTCGTAAATTTGTGTACACACGTCGGATCGAAACGAAACTTACGCCATCGCACTCATAGCGATACGCTGGTCCTGTGACCCAAGTTTGGTTCGATTCTGAGAACGTTGACAAAATCGCGTATCGTGGGCCCCATAGGCTCCACTTGATGGGCGATTTTGTGATCGGCTCATCGGAATCCAATTCTGGAAGTTCCGTTGGGTTCGTATCATCGTTCTGGACCTGTTGACACTAAGTTTGACAAATTTGGAGACCTTTGTCTCTGACACATTTTTCGGTGCGAAGCGGCCCACATGTGGACCCCATTTTGACCCGAAATTATCATTTTTGCCCTTGTCTTCAAATTGGACTCAAGGACAGGCGTTTCTAGCTATTTGATACTTTCTGGATCTGATGGTAATGTTTGTTTCAGCATCCGAAGACGTTCCTGGAGATTTCACAAATACCAGAGCTAAAATTGGAGCCAGAACCACATGCAAGTGTACCTTGCCAACTCGCAGTGATTCCTGTTATAGTACTTTGCTGAGTTCTTGTAGATTTCATATATAATCTTGTCACGCCCCAGTCCCAAAATGTCAGGAACTAGGCCACGTGTCACTGGCCAGCTGACACGTCACTAAGGGCTTAATCCACTTTGATGGACCCAAAGGGACGTGCTACGCTGTCCTAAAATACTACAAGTATAGAACAGGTAAAGCTATCTCATCCACAACAAAATGTCAGAAAACAAATGCTGAAATATATATATAACTGAGTCTGATACAGTACACAACTGGTGAGATTACAAGCCTACTACAAAAACTGATAATAGCGCAGAAAAATCAAATAGACTAAGCAGTGTCTATCTGATCAAAACATCTCCATCTCTTAGGTAGCAGCATCTAGGGTCAAGCCTACTCTGAGGGTGTCTCCTCGAGCTCCTCCTCAGTAGCACATCTGGCCTCCTGATCAGGCCCGTACACTGTGGGGTAGAAAGCCTCATCTAGATCTGGCAAGGAACCAGGTCCTCAGTGGGACGTAACAAGATACAGAAAAATGACATGCCATGTAATGTAAAAATACTGAATAAAGAAATAAAATAAATACAGGGTACTAACCATACTAAGTAAAAATGCAAGTAAAGATCCAGTAGTACGCATGGGAATGTGTGGCTAGACATACGCTGACGTAATTCACCAATCGTGGCGACTGGCTAGTATAGGTGTCGTATGCCCCCGACTCAGGGAACTCTGCAATCGACCATCATTGGTACGAAGGTATAAAACATTATTGGAGGGGGTGTCCCATACGTCAACTAGTTATCTTTCCCATCCCAATGAATCTAAATGTCAAATCGTACATTTCCTGAGTTATTCTAATCCGTGATGCGGGTCACACGTACTGGTAGCTAACCAAATACGCAGCTCACATCCATATATGTAAATGCAACCATGTTGCGTGTTTCCGTGATAGGGTTTAGGAGAATATATTAGGATATTTTCTCAGCTGTTGGTGAGTCTGTAATATCATGTCAACATAACAGTTGACTGTACCCAAGGCAGTCTCAGGTGGTCATGGTATATGAATTTCAGAAGCATGAAGCATATAACAATATTTGAGAATTTAAACATTTAACTTGGCAAGGTATACTTGCCTACTCCCTGATAGTGTTGAAACCCTGATTTTACAGTCAGTTGTGAAGGTGCTGGTGACAGGGGGTCACTAGCTGTGCTGAAGTTGGTTTCTGTTAAAACAGATAGGTTTCGTGAATATCCAGGCTGTAATATAAAACATATATATATATATACATATATATAGTATAGATATATATATATTTAGTAGGCATAGATATAATATATATATAATAGTATATATATATAGAATAGATAAATGCAGGCAATAATATATATAGTAGCAGTGTATATCCACTGCGATAATATAGTATTATAATATTATCAGGGTGTATCCTCTGATATATAATATTATAAATTGAAATGACAGGGCAGAATTAAAATACATATATACTCAGGGTATATCCACTGATAGATATATATATATGACAGTGCAGAAATTTAAATATGTATATAGATATTTATATATAAATATATAATGAATAAAAGAAAATGCAGGAATTAAATACATAAGTATAGGTACTGTATTATCCAGTACAATATATTTACTATAAATTGAAATGACATTTGCAAGAATATAATATAAATAATTAAGCTGTATTATCCAGCATATTTAATATATATATATATATATAATATATATATATAGATATATATATATATATTTAATATAATATAGGTGCAGGAAATTAAATGCAGAAAATAAATAAATGGAAAAATGCATAGAATAATATATATGTTATATACCAATTATATAAATATATGTATACACATATATTTATATATTTTAACAGAATTAAATATATACATAATAGTAATTATGTTATAATATATTCATATATACATATATATATATATTCATATATACATATATAATTATATATGTATAGTATATAATATATATATACATAAGTATATAAAGTATAATATATATTATATAATATATACTGTATAATAATAGTATATATATTATAACATAATATATATATAGATATATATATAAATATACATAGTATTTATACATATATATATACATATATATATATACATATATATACCTATATATACATATATTATATACATATACTCATGTATTAGAGATTATTTACGTATTTTAGTATAGTATAGGTATATATACCTTTACAGATGGCAAGGGGGGTCCCACGCGGTGTCGTCGGCGGGAGGACGGCGGCGGAGCTGGCCGGAGGCGGCCGGAGGAGCAGCAGCAGTGGCAGTGGCCACTGGCAGCAGCAGCAGCAGTTGCAGCTTGCGGGGGCGCTGGCCGGCGGAGGAGCGGCGGAGGTGGCCGGGAAGGCGGAGGGTTCGGTAGAGGGGAGGACGGCGGTGAGGTTGGCGGTGGTGGCGGGGGTCTACGGTGGTGCTGGTGGCGGCTAGAGGCGTCGGGGAGAGCAGCAGCAGCAGCTAGGGTTAGGGGAGGGTGGCTGCTGCGGGGGCTAGGGCGGCCGGAGGCGGTGACGTGGAGGGCTGAGGTGGTGGTGGTAGGTAGGGGAGGTCGGGGCGAAGGGTTTGGGTAGGGTGGCGGTGGTCGGCGATGGCCGTAGGCGGCGGGGGAAGGTGGTTCGGGTGGAGGTGGTGCTGTGGACAGTGAGGAGAGGAGGGAGTTGCGGGGGCTGTAGCAGCCGGAGCAGGGCGGCGCCGGCGGTGGTGCTTGGCCGGAGGGGAGAGGGGAGGGTGGCGAAGGGCTGGGCCGAGTTTGGCCGGATGCGGTGGTCGGAGGTGGCCGGAGGGAAGGGTTGTAGGAATTTTGAATAGAAGGGTTAGGGTTTATATAGGATTTTGCCTAATGGCAATGTTGTAAATATTTAGAAGTTCAGGGGTATTTTGGTATTTTGATATTTTTAGGATATTTTCCAGCAGAAATTTCTGGATGTTATGGTGGGTCCTACCCACCTATGGTCTAGCCAATAGGATTTGGCCACTTAGCATGCAATTTTGCATATAAACCCCTAACTTTTCAATAATTGCATAAATGCATAAAATTGTATTTTGCGTAATTTTGCAATTTACCTGATTTTAAATACTGATTTCCCGAAATTCTAAATTGTACAAAAATGAGGGAATTAGCTGGGGGAAAATGGTTTGGACAGTGTGGGGTGATTCTGGGCAGGTGCAGGGTCTGATATTGCAGGTGATACAGTCATCGTATTTATTATTTAATAAATACTGCGCACGGTGTTCACTAATTATTTAGAGGCTATTAGAGTCATAATCTTTCTACGGTGTCAATACGATAATTGAAGTATAATTAGAGTAGAATATTATCGTATTTTTGGTTGGGCAATCAGGTGCCTACTGGTCCTCAAATCTCTAAGGGTACAGAGATGGGTAAAGAGCAGAAAATTAAATAGGAAATAAATACATACGTTTGTAACGATATTTGTGCGACTAAAACGAAGCATCAAACGAGGTTTCTGGAAGTTGCACAGAATACAGAAAAAGTAGTCTGACTAGTCTAGAGCAGGAATGTGAAATTTGTTTAGGGTTAACAGCTAGTGTGATGCCCTAGTCAATTGTGTAATGAACAGGTGCACAATCAATATAATATATAATAAATAAAATATTAAAAAGTTGCACTAATTCTAATTAGTCAAAATTAATCCTAAATTATTGAAATTTAGTCGAGGGAGTTTACAATCTACCCTCCTTAGAATATTTCGTCCTCGAAATAAAAACAACCATATAATGAGAATGAAAAAGGACATATGATGATTAAGAAAGATTGAATTTGAAATATTGGACATACCCTGGTTTGGAAATAGGTGGGGATAATGCTGACGAATATCCTCTTCTCGTTCCCAGGTGGATTCACCTGGTGCATGATGTCTCCATGCAACACGAACGAGAGGAATAGTCTGGCCTCGCAACACTTTCTCGCTACGGTCTAGAATCTCTACAGGCTCCTCCTGATAAGATAAGCTTGGCCCGATGGTGATCTCTGAGTAGTCTAGCACATGACTCGGGTCTGGAATGTACCTCCTCAGCTGAGATACGTGGAAGACGTCATGTACTCCCTCCAAAGTCTGAGGTAGAGCTAGTCTGTAAGCAACTTCTCCGACGCGATCTAGCACATCGAAGGGTCCAATGTACCTTGGACTTAGCTTCCCTCTTCCTCCAAATCTGATAGTTCCTCTAGTAGGTGAGATCTTTAAGAACACATGCTCCCCTACTTGGAACTCTAGAGGTCGTCGGTGAATGTTGGCCCAGTGCTTCTGCCTGTCTTGTGCAGCTCGTAGGTGTCCCTAGATCTTCTTTACTTTCTCCACCGTACGAATAATCAGTTCTGGTCCCAAGATCTGTCTCTCGCCAACATCGCTCCAGCATACTGGGGAACGACATTTCCTTCCATACAAAGCTTCAAAGGGAGCCATTTGAATGCTCGCTTGATAGCTGTTGTTGTAGGAAAATTCCACCAGGTGTAGATGATCTTCCCATGATCCGCTGAAATCAAGCATGCAGGCTCTCAGCATATCTTCAAGTGTCTGGATGGTGCGTTCTGATTGGCCATCTGTTTGTGGGTGATACGAGGTGCTGAACTTGAGGCGGGTACCAAGACTTTCTTGCATACTTTGCCAAAAGTAAGATGTAAATCTCGTATCTCTGTCAGATACTATGCTGACTGGCACTCCATGCAGACGCACTATCTCCTTCATGTACATGTCCGCCAAGACTTCTGTGGATTGCCCGACTCTAAAAGGTAGAAAATGAGCAGCCTTAGTGAGTCTGTCTACAATTACCCAGACAGCATTACGACCACTAGGACTTCTTGGGAAGCCCGTAACAAAGTCCATCGTAATGTGTTCCCATTTCCACTCGGGTATTGGGAGGGGTTGAAGTAGACCGGCAGATCTCTGATGCTCAGCCTTGACTTGCTGACACACCAGACATTTGGCCACAAAGCGTGCTATCTCCCGCTTCATTCCATGCCACCAGTAATATTGCCGCAGATCTCTGTACATCTTTGTGCCTCCTGGATGTATAGAGTATACTGAGCTATGAGCTTCTGACATAAGCTCATTACGAAGTTCTCCATTTGGAACATAAAGACGATTACCACATCTTAGAGTCCCATCTTCGTGTATGCGACATCCTGTCTGAATTCCAGCCTCTGTTCTTTGTCGAAGCCTCTGAAATCTTGCGTCTGTTGGTAGAGCAGCTTTGATTCTTTCTACCAAAGTTGATTGCAGCTGATAGTTTGATAATTGGCCATTAAGTCCTGGCATAATGACCTCTATTTCCAATTTTTCTAGATCTCTCAGAAGACCTGGTTGGGTGATCATAAAGAATGCCGAGGGTCTTCTGCTTAGAGCATCTGCCACCATATTAGCTTTCCCTGGATGGTACTGTAGATCAATTTCGAAATCCGCCATCACTTCGAGCCATCGTCTTTGTCTCAGATTTAGGTCCTTCTGGGTGTAGACGTACTTCAAACTTTTATGATCGGTGAATATCTCCACTCTTTCGCCATATAGATAGTGTCTCCATAGCTTCAGGGCGAAGATGACTGCGGCAAGCTCCAGATCGTGAGTGGGGTAATTCTTCTCATGAGTCCTCAACTGTCTTGAGGCATAAGCTACAACTTTCCCATGTTGCATTAAGACACAACCAAATCCTTTTCCGGATGCATCGCTATATATGACGAAACCTCCGGATCCAGATGGTATAGTCAAAATGGGAGCTGTAGTCAGACGCTTCTTCAAGTCATCAAAAGCTGTCTGGCAATCTTCAGTCCATATGAACTCCTGCTCCTTGCGAGTAAGACGGGTAATCGGTTCCGCGATTCTTGTAAAGTTTTCTACGAACCTCCGGTAATATCCGGCAAGTCCTAGAAAGCTTCTCACCTCTGAGACGTTGGTCGGAGTTGGCCATGTCTCAACAGATGAGATCTTTGCTGGGTCTACCGAGATGCCTTCTCCTGTGATAACGTGTCCAAGAAATGCGACACGGTCCAGGAAGAATTCACACTTGCTCATCTTAGCATAAAGGCTCTCCCGTCTCAGCGTCTCTAATACCAACCTTAAGTGCTCTTCATGCTCCTCGTGGCTTTTTGAATACACCAGAATGTCGTCGATGAAGACTACCACGAACTGGTCCAGATATTGGTGGAAGACTCGGTTCATCAGGTTCATGAATACAGCAGGTGCATTAGTCAATCCAAACGGCATCACCAGAAATTCGTAATGACCATAACGAGTTCTGAATGCTGTCTTTGGAATGTCTTCTCTTCGTACCTTGACTTGATGGTAGCCTGATCTCAAGTCTATCTTCGAGAATACTACGGCTCCTGTTAGTTGATCGAACAGGTCGTCAATTCTCGGCAAGGGGTACTTGTTTTTGATTGTCAGAGCGTTGAGGGCTCTGTAATCAATACACATGCGATATGTTCCGTCCTTCTTTGGTACAAACAACACTGGTGCTCCCCAGGGTGATGCACTAGGACGAACAAATCCCTTGATCTGTAGTTCCTCCAGTTGAAGCTTCAGCTCGTCAAGCTCCTTCTTCGCCAGTCGGTATACATTGGAGGATACTGGTGCAGCTCCGGGTATCAGCTCAATAATGAACTCTACTTCTCTGTCAGGCGGTAGGCCTGGCAATTCTTCTGGAAATACGTCCTCGAACTCTGCTACAATTGAGGGAAGTGCTGTCTCCATCGCCATGTAAGCTCTAGGAGTCTGGCCTACTCCTTGCTCGATGGTTCCACGGACATATTCGAACTCTGGGTGATCTGGGGGTCTAAAGATAACACTACCCTTTCGGCAGTCTAGGACAGCATTATTCTGGCTTAGCCAGTCCATGCCTAAGACAACATCGAAATTTGGCATTGGAAGTACCAAAAATCGCGCTCTTAGTCCTCTACTACAAACAACTACTGGGCAGGTTTTGATAATGTTGGTAACTGGAACAATACCTCCTCCAGTAAGTATTTTCCAACACTTGGGTAGCGACGAAGTAGATAGTTTGTGCATGGCTACGAATCTACTGGATATGAAAGACAAAGTAGCCCCAGAATCGAATAATACAGTTGCAGGTAATGATGCAACTAAAATGGTACCTGTTATAGTTTCTCCTTCAGGTTCTTCTGCAACGGCAGCTAACGCAAAGGCTTGTCCCTGCCTTTGTCCTCCGACTTGTGGTCTGGCCTTGAACTGGGCCTCCTGAGTAGGCAAGGGTGCTCCTCGCTGATATCCTCCTGATGTGGAGGGAAGCATCTTCTGAGTTTGAGCTCCTGGCTTCTGCCCTTGCTGAGGTGCTGCATCTCTACGTTGTGGGCAGTCTTTGGCCATATGATTTCTAGCTCCACATAGCAGGCATAATCCCAGCTTCTTTCTACAGTCATTGGCAAAATGCCCCTTCTTGCCACAAAAGTGACAAATCGGAAGCTCCCTCTTCTGGTAAGGCCCCGTCGTCTGTTGCGTCTGATATTGGGGACGACGTATAGGTCCTCCTGCTCCGTGCTGATTCTTGGCCGGGAAGGTTGGATTTGAGTGTCTGGCTCCTCGGCCAATGGCTTCTTGCTCCCTGGCTTCGGTAAGAACCTCGTTGTAGGAGATTCTCGACTGCGTTGTTGTGTGCCTCTGAAGCTCGTGGTTAAGGCCATGGTGGAATCTTTTAGCCTTCTTCAGCTCGTTCGGGATCAGATCAGTACCGAAACGACTTAGTCTGCTAAACTCCGCGTCGTAGGCATCTACCGTCATGTTTCCTTGCTCCAGGTGCAGGAACTGGGAGTATAGGGCATTCTGGACTGTCGCTGGAAAGTACTTGGCGTTGAAATGCTCCAGGAATTGTTGCCAAGTTTGGTCTTTGCCGACGCTGCGCTCTATGGATTCCCACCAGTGATGGGCGTTGCCATGAAGTTGGCCCCTCACAGCGGTCATCCATAGGTCGGGAGTGAGTTGCGATCCTTCTAGCAGCATTTCGGTGTTGGAGATCCAATCGGAGATCTCTTCAGGAGTCTCGTTGCCTTTGAAATCCCTCGGGCTCATTTGACGGAAGCCTCGAACTGTGCCCGCTGGTAGGACAGGTACGGGTGTCGGAGTAGTAGTTCTCTCCAAAGCCGTCATCAACGTCTGTCGCAGAGCTTCAGTTTGCTGCCACTGAGACTGTCTCAGGGCCTCAGTTTGTTGCCACTGGTTCTGCAACATAGTCTGGAGAAACTGCAATATTTGAGGTTGACCCTCAAGTTGTGGCATCTGGATAGGCAAGGCTGGAGGTGGAGACAAAGGTGTCTCTGCACGTGGAGTTGGTGTCGTCTCCTGGCTAGAATTTTGGTGATTGGACGGAGTTCCTTGGGCACTTGGCGAAGGGTCTGTTGCTTGGTCAGCCCCATTATTCGCAAGTTTCCCGGGTATGTCCATATTTCTGAGGAAAATAGGATAATTAGAAAACACAAAAGAGATAAACAATGATAATCAAGCAAGATGCAATAATAGAATTTGTAAGGATGGTGTCAGTGTGGATGAGACCTATTATTTCTATCCTATTGCAGGCTTTGCTGGGCATGTCATCATACCTACTAGCAAATAAAACTGGACCTGCATGGGCCACCACTAAAACCATGTCACGCCCCAGTCCCAAAATGTCAGGAACTAGGCCACGTGTCACTGGCCAGCTGACACGTCACTAAGGGCTTAATCCACTTTGATGGACCCAAAGGGACGTGCTACGCTGTCCTAAAATACTACAAGTATAGAACAGGTAAAGCTATCTCATCCACAACAAAATGTCAGAAAACAAATGCTGAAATGTATATATAACTGAGTCTGATACAGTACACAACTGGTGAGATTACAAGCCTACTACAAAAACTGATAATAGGGCAGAAAAATCAAATAGACTAAGCAGTGTCTATCTGATCAAAACATCTCCATCTCTTAGGTAGCAGCATCTAGGGTCAAGCCTACTCTGAGGGTGTCTCCTCGAGCTCCTCCTTAGTAGCACATCTGGCCTCCTGATCAGGCCCGTACACTGTGGGGTAGAAAGCCTCATCTAGATCTGGCAAGGAACCAGGTCCTCAGTGGGACGTAACAAGATACAGAAAAATGACATGCCATGTAATGTAAAAATACTGAATAAAGAAATAAAATAAATACAGGGTACTAACCATACTAAGTGAAAATGCAAGTAAAGATCCAGTAGTACGCATGGGAATGTGTGGCTAGACATACGCTGACGTAATTCACCAATCGTGGCGACTGGCTAGTATAGGTGTCGTATGCCCCCGACTCAGGGAACTCTGCAATCGACCATCATTGGTACGAAGGTATAAAATATTATTGGAGGGGGTGTCCCATACGTCAACTAGTTATCTTTCCCATCCCAATGAATCTAAATGTCAAATCGTACATTTCCTGAGTTATTCTAATCCGTGATGCGGGTCACACGTACTGGTAGCTAACCAAATACGCAGCTCACATCCATATATGTAAATGCAACCATGTTGCGTGTTTCCGTGATAGGGTTTAGGAGAATATATTAGGATATTTTCTCAGCTGTTGGTGAGTCTGTAATATCATGTCAACATAACAGTTGACTGTACCCAAGGCAGTCTCAGGTGGTCATGGTATATGAATTTCAGAAGCATGAAGCATATAACAATATTTGAGAATTTAAACATTTAACTTGGCAAGGTATACTTGCCTACTCCCTGATAGTGTTGAAACCCTGATTTTACAGTCAGTTGTGAAGGTGCTGGTGACAGGGGGTCACTAGCTGTGCTGAAGTTGGTTTCTGTTAAAACAGATAGGTTTCGTGAATATCCAGGCTGTAATATAAAACATATATATATATATACATATATATAGTATAGATATATATATATTTAGTAGGCATAGATATAATATATATATAATAGTATATATATATAGAATAGATAAATGCAGGCAATAATATATATAGTAGCAGTGTATATCCACTGCGATAATATAGTATTATAATATTATCAGGGTGTATCCTCTGATATATAATATTATAAATTGAAATGACAGGGCAGAATTAAAATACATATATACTCAGGGTATATCCACTGATAGATATATATATATGACAGTGCAGAAATTTAAATATGTATATAGATATTTATATATAAATATATAATGAATAAAAGAAAATGCAGGAATTAAATACATAAGTATAGGTACTGTATTATCCAGTACAATATATTTACTATAAATTGAAATGACATTTGCAAGAATATAATATAAATAATTAAGCTGTATTATCTAGCATATTTAATATATATATATATATATAATATATATATATAGATATATATATATATTTAATATAATATAGGTGCAGGAAATTAAATGCAGAAAATAAATAAATGGAAAAATGCATAGAATAATATATATGTTATATACCAATTATATAAATATATGTATACACATATATTTATATATTTTAACAGAATTAAATATATACATAATAGTAATTATGTTATAATATATTCATATATACATATATATATATATTCATATATACATATATAATTATATATGTATAGTATATAATATATATATACATAAGTATATAAAGTATAATATATATTATATAATATATACTGTATAATAATAGTATATATATTATAACATAATATATATATATAGATATATATATAAATATACATAGTATTTATACATATATATATACATATATATATATACATATATATACCTATATATACATATATTATATACATATACTCATGTATTAGAGATTATTTACGTATTTTAGTATAGTATAGGTATATATACCTTTACAGATGGCAAGGGGGGTCCCACGCGGTGTCGTCGGCGGGAGGACGGCGGCGGAGCTGGCCGGAGGCGGCCGGAGGAGCAGCAGCAGTGGCAGTGGCCACTGGCAGCAGCAGCAGCAGTTGCAGCTTGCGGGGGCGCTGGCCGGCGGAGGAGCGGCGGAGGTGGCCGGGAAGGCGGAGGGTTCGGTAGAGGGGAGGACGGCGGTGAGGTTGGCGGTGGTGGCGGGGGTCTACGGTGGTGCTGGTGGCGGCTAGAGGCGTCGGGGAGAGCAGCAGCAGCAGCTAGGGTTAGGGGAGGGTGGCTGCTGCGGGGGCTAGGGCGGCCGGAGGCGGTGACGTGGAGGGCTGAGGTGGTGGTGGTAGGTAGGGGAGGTCGGGGCGAAGGGTTTGGGTAGGGTGGCGGTGGTCGGCGATGGCCGTAGGCGGCGGGGGAAGGTGGTTCGGGTGGAGGTGGTGCTGTGGACAGTGAGGAGAGGAGGGAGTTGCGGGGGCTGTAGCAGCCGGAGCAGGGCGGCGCCGGCGGTGGTGCTTGGCCGGAGGGGAGAGGGGAGGGTGGCGAAGGGCTGGGCCGAGTTTGGCCGGATGCGGTGGTCGGAGGTGGCCGGAGGGAAGGGTTGTAGGAATTTTGAATAGAAGGGTTAGGGTTTATATAGGATTTTGCCTAATGGCAATGTTGTAAATATTTAGAAGTTCAGGGGTATTTTGGTATTTTGATATTTTTAGGATATTTTCCAGCAGAAATTTCTGGATGTTATGGTGGGTCCTACCCACCTATGGTCTAGCCAATAGGATTTGGCCACTTAGCATGCAATTTTGCATATAAACCCCTAACTTTTCAATAATTGCATAAATGCATAAAATTGTATTTTGCGTAATTTCGCAATTTACCTGATTTTAAATACTGATTTCCCGAAATTCTAAATTGTACAAAAATGAGGGAATTAGCTGGGGAAAAATGGTTTGGACAGTGTGGGGTGATTCTGGGCAGGTGCAGGGTCTGATATTGCAGGTGATACAGTCATCGTATTTATTATTTAATAAATACTGCGCACGGTGTTCACTAATTATTTAGAGGCTATTAGAGTCATAATCTTTCTACGGTGTCAATACGATAATTGAAGTATAATTAGAGTAGAATATTATCGTATTTTTGGTTGGGCAATCAGGTGCCTACTGGTCCTCAAATCTCTAAGGGTACAGAGATGGGTAAAGAGCAGAAAATTAAATAGGAAATAAATACATACGTTTGTAACGATATTTGTGCGACTAAAACGAAGCATCAAACGAGGTTTCTGGAAGTTGCACAGAATACAGAAAAAGTAGTCTGACTAGTCTAGAGCAGGAATGTGAAATTTGTTTAGGGTTAACAGCTAGTGTGATGCCCTAGTCAATTGTGTAATGAACAGGTGCACAATCAATATAATATATAATAAATAAAATATTAAAAAGTTGCACTAATTCTAATTAGTCAAAATTAATCCTAAATTATTGAAATTTGGTCGAGGGAGTTTACAAATCTTGATATAAATGTTCAACCCAGGACCGAGTGACTTTACTTAGCGTCCGATTAATAGTCGGGTGCCAACCCCGTACGCGGAGTTGTGTAACGTCACATAGACATGGATACCGAGACCCGATATTTCTCGTGCTTGTCTTATCAAGTACATCAGAACCCAGGACACTTGATACTATTCATGAGACAGAATCTTTCTGAGACATTCATGGTGATTCTGTATAGGATACAGGTTCATGACATATTCTTTACATATATGCTTAGAGCTTATTATGACTTGCTGCATTAGACTTGATCCTGCGTGGCATGGACATGAGACGTTGTGGACATGGGACGTATGATTACATTGGGTGGGGAGAGACACACAGGCTACATGTTGATTATATTATGCCGGCGTCGTAGTCTCCCTTTGAGCTAGACAAACCACATGATATCACTGCTACCGGCTCCTCGACACAGAGCTTGTGGTAGTTTCAGCCTGAGTTCTAGTGATGCTCTCATATTGCATATCACTTAGCTGGTTACATAGTTTACCCTATTGTTTATTTATTGCTGCACTGCTTTATTTGTTTTGGCATGAGTTATCTTGTACCTTGCTATGTCTCCTGAGGACCTGGATCTGGATTATGTCCCCAGGTATAGCCGAAGAGACCTATCCAGAGATATACCGTACAGGAGCACTTCCAGGAGCTGTACCAGAACCTGAGAACGAGATCGTGCCAGAGGACTTCTCCTGAGTATTGGTTTTATTTCTGTTTCTATATCCAGTTTCTTTATTTCCTGTCTATTTGCATTGATGTATCAGACATATTCTCGGATTGTTCCCCGAGACACTTTTATTGAGATTTGTTAGTTTATTCTATTTGCATTATTCTGGCATTTAATCTGTGATTATCTGTTGTGGATGAGATTAGAATAGACTGTGACTTGTATCATTGGACTTACTTATTGTTATGCTACAGCTTAAGTATGCCCTGATGGATCCATTAAATTGGGTTTGTCCATCGGTGCGTACTGCTGGCCATTGCCACGCATCCAGTCCCTCGATATTTTGGGACTGGGGCGTGACAATAATTGGTTAAAGACAAATGTTGCTGAACGTTCATGGATTATACAGACTCTTCTCAAGGTGGAGTAGGAGCATAAACTACACGAATTAGCTTTAAAGGTGGATTTGACGAGTCCAATGTGGAGCAAGACGTTGTGGTTGGCACACAATGGTGGTGTGGATGAACGTGTCAGGTTTGGTTCTGTGGTCGAATGGATCGAGATAATATGTTTGATCTCCTGGGTGCTCAGTTAGCGGGAACGGACAAAGGTAGCCGGAGTGTGCTAACGTTGTTCTGCTAACGGGAACGAGCAAAGGTAGCCTGAGTGTGCTAAGGATGCTCGGCTAGCGGGAACGAGCAAAAGGTAGCCGGGATGTGCTAAGGTTGTTCGGCTAGCGAAAACGAGTTAAGGTGGAAATTGTTGGATTGTATCTCGTTTCCGATTGAGCGCTCAAAAGGAGGGTGACAATGGAGTTAGTAATTTAGTCTCACATCGAATAGGGGGTGGGATCACGAGGTGTAGATAATTAGGATTGGTTCAGGTCTTACATGAAAATTCTCTTTTAAGACATATGGACCCAGTCTAATATCGCATCTCATGGACCAATTTCAGTTCGAATCACACCACGTTTCCAACATAAACTACACTCAGAATCCAAGTGGAGGATGATGTGTACAATGTACCTACCCTTTTTGAAGTTAATTAGCATATAATCTGAAAAAAAATGCTGATTTGGAGACACCCGGATTGAAGTTTTCTGCTGAAATTATTGGCTGGGTTTGTGATTATACTCTTATTAATAAGAGTAAATATGATCCCTCTTATTACTTGCCTTACTAATCTATAGGCTGGGTTTGTGATTAATTACTTTTATTAATCTATAAGTTGTGTTTATGATTACTCTTATCACTATATAGAATGCAAACTCAGTTGGCAACTCCATTTTGGCCGGGCTTATGAAGGTGAGGGTGAGACTGGAGTTCCATTTGGCAAATAACAGGCTTCTTAATCTATAGACTTGCAATGTTGTAAACCAGCCATATGATATCCGTATGATATACTAAAACAGGCAAGGCCGGCCATAACCTCATGCAAACTTTCGAATTAATGTACCCCCATATGTAATATAAAATAAAAGTTAAAATTAAAATAAATATAACAAAAACAATTGTTGCAATGTCGTAAACTAGTTGGCAAACACAATTGGCAACTCCATTTGGGTCGGGCTGGTGATGGTGAGAGTTCTTAATCTCTAGACTTGCAATGTTGTAAACCAGCTGTCATATACTAAAACAAGCAGGACTGGCCTGAGCTCATGCGGATCCGAAACCAACATTCGAAATGGAATTCCAATACGTAATATGAAAAGAAAAAAAAAACTAAAATAAAAATAAATATAACAAAAAGAATTGTGACCATCCAGAATTGAACTAAGGAATCTCTAGTGTGTCTAACATCATAACCACCACCAGAACTCTTTTGAGTTAAGAGTGACCCATACTCTATCATAATTAGATACGTCTATATCGGTGCCCCTTTAGTCTTTGGGTCCTAAATTGTTGTCCTGACCAAGGCTGTCCTAAAAACAAGGAAAAGGAACACTGTGAGAGTAACAAGAATCAATGTATACAATCAATACCATGCTGAAACGAGTTGACTAGGGCATGACGGACCTTACGGTCGTTGGTCTCGTTTGAGAAATTATTCAGTGGGACAGACTCACCGCGTGGTAGTGATGAATGATAAACCCGTCCAGTAGCATAATAACTACATATGAGATAATATTAAAAGTCAAAAAATAATTAATTTCTTTCATTTATAAATGATGGAAACTAGAGGACACTGGACCCAAAAGATATGCAACGCAGCGTGTCTAAAGCCCCTAACGTTACGTTGAACATCTCAAAAAATAGAAAAAAATAATAATAATCAAACGATAGCCAAATATTATTAAAATATAATTACCAAATATAGTAAGATATTATTATGTGTCGTCGTACTATTGGTAAGACTCACCATTAATCACTGTCATATAGTGATAAATCTGTCACACTTAATAATTTCTCGTCTTGTTTTCTCTTGTGTGTATGGTTCTATTTTGATGGAGAGGCAGCATTGGACGTTGGGAAGTGTTGCAGCCGCCTTATAGATGTAAGATTAGAGTTTGCCTAGCACCTCAGATAAAGGGAGGGTTTGAGCTTGGTTATTGACTTATAAGAAATAATTAGTATAATTAGCTTTATGTATAATTCTAAAGCAAGAAATAAAGAAATTCTTAACAGTATGATAAGAATTTGTGTCTATAGTTTAATTCAGCAAAGTTTAACATTTGTCACCGTCCCTGGACTGAATGAAAGACTTCTTTATCTCAACTATTATAATACGACTTAAAAATGACTTAAAAATAAGTCGTATAAGTCTCATATATATCACCATTAATTAATTTTAAAAAATAAAATTTTCTTTTAACGCTCTTATCGCTCTTATCACATATTTAGACAAAAATAAAAAAATCTAAAATTCTTCTAACATGTATAAATTATAAAATATATTCAATATTTAAATTATATTTAAACTAACTAAATAATATTATCCAACTAAACATATATCCAAAATTCTAAAAATATATTTATAACAAATCATAATTAAAATATATTAAAATTATATTTTAAAATATTCAAACATAATTTAAATTTTCATCTAAATTTTTAATAACATCATTGAATTTTTTTTTCTTGGGAGTAACTAGTTGATTTATAAGAAAAATGGAACTAAAGGGAAGTACTAATTTACCAAGATGTAGAATACTAAACTCACGTGCATCAGACATCTACAAAGCTGTCCTACCAAAATTACATAATCTAGAGCTGATTAAAGAAGTTAAAATTTTCAATCCATCGATACCATTAATTCTTCGATCAAACCCCTCTTATAACTACCATCCTTTAATTTTGCAGTGTCCATTGCCATTGCATCTCCGACGCCGTTCGGATGGATCTTCTTTCCCGTTCCCAAGAAATCTAAGTTGTTTCGAGTACTCTTCTCCTTCACCACTACAAGCACTTTCTCTTCCTTCTCCACTTGCCCTTCCTTCATGAGCTTCTCCTTGTGGAGTTTCCCCATGACATAGGCCTGAGCAAGATCACCACCCAGCATTGATGCCATAGCTATGGAGAGAGTCGTTGTAAGAAAACACTACAGTTGATGATAAGCTTTAGGCCTCGGAGAATATGGATATATATAGAACTTACTTGGCGACATGGATGAGTATTCGGTTTATTCGATTTCAACCGAGTAAAAATAGTCAAAACTGAATAAACAAAAATTCTAAACAATTATAACCGAAACTGAACCGAACTGAATAAGCTATTCCTTTTATTCGTTTTGTTCGGTTGGACAATTGCTAATGTTTAATGGATCAAACCCAAAATTAAAATCGTTGTTAAATTATATTAAATTATAATTTTATGTACATATTTGTTGTATTTTAAAATTATGTTTAAAGTTGGACTTCAATATATATAAAATTGTTGTTTTAAAAATATATATATTTTTAATTACAAAATATGAGTAGAATTATGATATTTACATAGTTTCAGATTTTGGTTTTGGATCGAAATTAAAATTCAATTTATAATATTTTTAAAATCAAAATCGTATGGATTTTTTTTTACGGTCCAAATTCGAAGGCCCAACCCTACTTGGCGACAAGGAAGAGCATATAGACGTTTATCAAGAGAATCTATAATACTGATTTTGTTTTGTGAGTCATCTGTCGTTGCTTCAGATTAATTTTTATGGTGATTGTCGACAGTGACTGCACGGTTTGGTGAGGAAAAGGAAATGTCTCATGCATGCATGACATATGGCCTTTGGCTCGAGAATATATGGGATTTTTGTCTTTGAAGTTGGCAGTCAATGTTGATAATAGCTTCTTTGGAACTGTTCCTAGTCAATATGTATTGGTATCTTCGCTGACAATTTGTTATTCTGTTGTAATTTAAATTCTCGCATTTCCGACATTTCTTAATAAATATTTCTCACGTTATTAATTTTTAAATTTTTTTAATATTTTTTAATAATAATATTTTTGAAATTATTGATTTACGGTGACACTTTTTAAATGACACATACAGGTAGAAAAAAGACCGTTCTTTTTTAATCAGTTACGCTTCATGTTCTGTCTGAATACTCTTAACAGTTAATCTTAGTCGTTGTTATCCTTTTATTTTTATCACTAAATACAACTCTATTTTGCTATATAGATGTTTGTATGAGGATACAAGTTTCAGATGATTGTATGATCGCCTTTGGTGTACAAGAAGGTACTTTTGTTAGGGTGCAGAGAAGCGCGAGATGGATATCACGAGAAGCCGCTGGATCGTCTGGATGATAGGGACATAACTCGGCCAAAATTTGGTTCCTAGTCAAGTTTGGATCGAACTCGGTGCCTTTATTCTAGAACAGTTGGCAATGGACCAACCGAACTCTGTTCGAGTTCGGTGTCTGTAATGCCCCGTTCCCCCTATTCGGGGAGCGCGGCCAAGAAATACTTACGACCGTCCGAACGGGACAGATTGAATTAAGATCATTTCCTCGTTATGGATTGGTTTCTTCGGAATCAGGTCCCATATACAATGGATTGTGCCTCGAGGATGGACTCGGCGGCAGAGTCGAGAGGGGCCTTTCCGTTGCGTTGGTTTCTTGTCCGTTTTCGTGCCGCTTGGATGCTTTCTTGTTGGTTTTATGACTTGCGTTTTCTTGAACGGTTTCAATGGATTTCATTGCTTTCGTTCTTAGGATTTCGCATTTCGTATCGAGCCTTGGAGACCGAAGCAGGAGGTATTGATCATCCGTTGGTGCGTGCAGGTGATCGTGTAGACGACGCGCGAGCGGAGTCTTAGGGGTCTCTCCTTCTTCTTCCTATTCAACCAAACTTGTGAGTGGCTCTATTTCGATAAGCACCTTCTTTCCAAGGGCTCCGTTCATAATAACAATGACTCAGTGGTGCATTCAATCAAACGATACCAATTAAGTAACAAGTTGGATAACAAGATAAGATAAGAAGTAGGCTTGGAACACCCATTGCTTGTCATACAAAACCTTGCATAAATTTATTGATGCATGCATGTTTATTGGGTGTTTAATGGGTTGGTATTTATTGATAGTTCAAAGTGTTCTTCTATAAACTGCTGCATGTTATTTCATATAACTTGTTGGTTGATTGTGATAGTACAGTAAAGCAGTTTCATACATGATGTTCTTTAAATGGCTAGTAAGTAAATCTATGATGTAGAGTTCATAGAAATGGTCATGGGAATTCTTGTGCACAAGGGATCCAGGTTCCTGCGGACGGTTACCGGGGCACCGGGCCGATTCGACCCGGGCGGAATCTACTTTCTTAGTCGTGGGAGCGGGGAATTGTAGCGGGGCTAGCTACCCGCGCTGCAAGCGTCGCCGCCAGCCCAGACTAAACCCATGATGGCTCCTAAACAACAGAGAAAGATATTGTGTATATTTAAACTGTGCAGACTAACTATGTCTTCGTGACAGGGAAGGCTATGGTAAGTTGTACAGGTGGTTCAGACGGGACAGGTAAAGTCACCGAACGGTGGCATGCGAAGTTATGTTATTTTGTTCTTGCATATCTGCTAAATAAAATCTGAACTAGGCAAGAATAGAAACCCACCTAAGAACATAATTGTAGCATACTCATTAGATCTCATCTCATGAGCTTGGTAAAGTTGAGCAGCTAGCCTTCACCAGTACTTTCCGAAGTACTGACCCTCGTTGTAGCAGGTTCCCCGGAGCAAGGCAACGCGGCGAGGAGCTGAAGCTTCTCTCCGGACTTTTGGGATTCTTGGCGGGTCGTGGCCAAGACTTTTGGAGGCTCAAGCTAGAAGCCTTTCACTCTCTCCGTTGCTGAATATCGCTAAGGCGATGGTGCTTACTCGCACCCAAGGTGGTTTTGCGTTTTTGAATCTATGTAAAGGGACATAATGTATGGATCGGCTATCTCATTTTGCGTCCAAGTTTGTAAGCCCGTGGGGCATTTTATACTTTTGAGTCAAGCAATGTAAAAAGATGTTCATTATGAATAAAAGAGAAACTTTTCTATGCCTCAACCTTGTGTTATCTCATATGTCCACTCTGTTGCATTGTTCTAAAGAATATCCTTATGCCTAAGGCCTTGTGCACGCGCGCCCTACGCGTGCACGGCATCACGCCCGGGGGACGATTATCGATTAGCCGAAATCGGGGCGTGACATATTGGTATCAGAGCATGCTTCAGATCCTTTGATCTCACAAAGAAAGTTTCTAAAGAGGACCTTGTTCCTTTCGAGTAGACCCTTGAATTCGCTTGGCCAAAATGAGATACGTTCCATACAGTGAGTCCATAATATACCTTGAGACTAATACAAGTTACTTTCCTTTCAAGGAACGACTTCCGAGCCGGGTGCACAAGCGCAGATGGTGGCGCAAGTGCAAGCGAGTAGTTCAGGCACCTCGGGCAGCTCTGGGAGTCCAGCTGCCGCACCCTCTGCCGATCCGTTCGAGCGAATGATGCGTTTGATGGAGACGCAGCAGAAACAAGCTGAACTACGGCAGAGTCAGTTCGAGTCACGGATTGAAACTCAATTCGTGGCGCAGCGACTTCAGGCAGATACACAGCAGAAGCAGATGAATAGTCTGCAAACAATGGTGACGAATATGGTCGCCAACAATCATTCTGCATCCGCCCCCGCAACCGTGCCTATAGTTGCTGAAGCCACCGGACCGCAGAATTCTCAGGGTACCTTACCCTCAGGCGAGAATGGGTCGATCGTGTCGATATATGAATTTAAGAAGATGTGCCGTGCTACGTTTAAAGGCACCGAGGACCCATCCTTAGCAATGGACTGGCTGGTCGAGTTGGAGGACCACTTCGAAGCGCTGTGCCTAGACGAGACCAAGAAAGTGGCGTGTGCCCAGCTTCAGCTCCGACAAAATGCACATGA
Source organism: Iris macrosiphon (assembly GCA_036927795.1). Classification (NCBI taxonomy): domain Eukaryota; kingdom Viridiplantae; phylum Streptophyta; class Magnoliopsida; order Asparagales; family Iridaceae; genus Iris; species Iris macrosiphon. The sequence goes on from JAYESA010000447.1 coordinate 80,146, forward strand.
TTGGTGGGATGTGCACAAGCAAACTATTTTGAGTGAAGGTGGCACAATGGCTATCTCCTGGTCCGTGTTTCGCAAGGCCTTCGTGGAGGAATACCTTCCACCCGCCGTCCGTCGCGAAAAAGAAGACGAGTTTGCACTACTGAAGCAGGGAGACATGACGGTGCGTCAATACGCTTCAGAGTTCAACCGACTTGCAAAGTTTGCCAAGTCTCAGCTCGCCGATGCCGAAAGTCATGCACGAAAGTTCGAGCTCGGACTACGACCTTCTATCCGTGCCCACGTCGTAGTAACTCAATATCGTACCATGCGGGAGTCCTTGAATCATGCACTGTCCCTAGAGTCGCAGTATCCTCCAGTTAGCACCGGCGCTGTGCAAAATCACAATCACAAGCGTCCTGCCAACACAGGAGGAAACAACGCGCATAAGCGCCACAACAACAACGGCGGCTCCCAAGACTCGAATCAGGGAAGAAGGCAAGGACAAAATTGTGCCTACTGCCGCAAGCCAGGACACCACGTCAGCAAATGTCGCGCGAGCAAGGGAGGATGCTTCAGTTGTGGCAAGATGGGCCACATTGCTCGTAATTGTCCAACCCGTTCCAACGATCCATCTTCACACCGTCCGCAGCAGAATAATGACTCAGCTCAGGGTCAGGGGCAAACTCAACGAGCAAACCAGGCACCGCAAAACGCTCAGGGCCGAGTCTATGCTTTGACTCGGGACGAGACACTTGCATCGAACACGACGGTGTCAGGTATATTACTTTTTAATAATGTACCTGCTCGAGTATTGTTTGATTCTGGTGCAACACATAGCTTCATTTCGGCGGATTTTGCCGCCGAACACACATTCCCTATGACACCGCTAGGCTTAAACCTAAGTGTTAGCACTCCTTCGGGAGTAGATTTATCGGCTCGCTTAGTCTGTCGTGAAGGTAACATTTGCATCGGGGGACGGAGATTGTCATTAGATGCGATAGTTCTAGACATAAGGGACTACGATCTTATTCTGGGGATGGATTGGCTCGGCGCTTGTTCAGCTACAATCGACTGTGCGAAAAAGGAAGTCGTATTTCGTTTGCCCGGCGAGATCGAGTTTTGCTTCATGTGCAGTCCTGAGTCGAAAGCGTCGAATGCCTGCATGGTGATCTCAGCAATGTCTGCTCGACGGATGATTCACTCCGGCTGCGAAGGGTACTTAGCGTCCGTTCGAGACACTCGGCAAGATTGCGCAAACGTTGAGTCTATCCCCGTTGTGGCGGATTTTCCTGATGTGTTCCCCGACGAGTTGCCAGGCATGCCGCCCGATCGAGAGACAGAGTTCACTATAGACACGTTCCCAGAAACTCGACCAATTTCCAAGACGCCGTATCGAATGGCCCCGGCAGAATTGAAGGAGCTTAAAGTACAGTTGCAAGACTTGCTAGATCGAGGATACATTCGGCCTAGTGTATCTCCGTGGGGTGCGCCAGTACTATTCGTAAAGAAAAAGGATGGCTCGTTGCGGCTCTGCATCGACTATCGAGAATTGAATAAAGCAACCATTCGTAACCAGTATCCTCTTCCAAGAATAGACGATCTTTTCGATCAGTTGCAAGCTGCCACGGTATACTCTAAAATCGACCTCCGTTCGGGCTATCACCAACTAAAGATTAAGCCAGACGATGTACCAAAGTCAGCTTTTCGAACTCGCTATGGCCATTATGAGTTCCTGGTGATGCCGTTCAGATTAACCAATGCACCCGCTGCCTTTATGAGTTTAATGAACCTCGTGTTCCGGCCCTACCTCGATAAGTTTGTAGTAGTATTCATCGATGATATCTTGGTGTATTCGAAGAGTGAGGAAGAACATGCAGAGCACTTGCGGACCGTGCTACAAACTCTTCGGGACAACCAGCTATATGCTAAGCTGAGTAAGTGTGAATTCTGGCTAAGTAGTGTATCTTTCCTCAGGCACATCATTTCTGCGGGAGGCATCTCAGTCGATCCGAAGAAGGTGGAGGCCATTGTCGAGTGGAAGCGACCTGCATCCGTTAGCGAGATTCGAAGCTTCCTCGGGCTAGCGGGCTACTACAGACGGTTCGTGAAGGATTTTTCCAAACTTGCACTACCTCTGACTCGCCTCACACAAAAGGGAGTCGCGTTTGAGTGGTCCGCCGACTGCGAAGCTTCGTTTAAAGAGTTAAAGTATCGCCTCACCTCTGCCCCGTTACTTGCACTACCAGACGAGATCTCGGGATTCCAAATATTTAGCGACGCGTCCGGGCAAGGTTTGGGGTGTGTACTTATGCAGCGAGATCGAGTGATAGCCTATGCCTCCAGGCAACTAAAGAAGCACGAGAAAAATTATCCTACACACGACCTGGAATTAGCGGCAATTGTCTTTGGCCTGAAATTGTGGCGACACTACCTTTATGGAGTGCCTTGCCGAATTTATACTGATCACAAGAGCTTAAAGTACCTATTCACCCAAACGGACCTCAACCTTCGTCAGCGCCGTTGGCTAGAATTGATAAAAGATTACGACTTGACGATAGACTACACGCCTGGAAAAGGGAACGTTGTAGCGGATGCTCTGAGTCGGATCTTCGTTGAGTCTCTGTCAGTCGATCGCAGGTTACGAAGGGACTTAGAAGAGTTAGGCATCGAACTCCGAATTCGATATCGTGGCGCGCGGGTCGCTCAAATGCGATTCGTACCCAACCTAATAGAGCGGGTCACATCTACTCAGAAAGGCGACCCTTTCCTAAGGAAGATGCACGAGCAGATTCTAGCGGGAAAGGCGAAGGACTTTGCAGTAGATGAAAATGGAGCGTTGCGGGTGAGAGGAAGGCTACGCGTCTCCGATGATTCAGAACTTAGAAAGGAGATCCTTGCGGAAGCTCATTACGCAGCCTATATGATCCATCCCGGGAGCACGAAGATGTATAAGAACCTCCGAACGATCTTCTGGTGGCACGGCATGAAGAAAGATGTCGCACTCTTTGTGTCCCAATGCATAACTTGTCAAAGGGTGAAAGCAGAGCATCAGAGGCCGGGCGGGGAGATGCAAAATCTTGCTATCCCGGAATGAAAGTGGGAGCACATCTGTATGGATTTTATTGTTGGCCTGCCAAGGACGCAACGGGGGAACGACGCGATCTGGGTTATCGTCGACCGGTTAACCAAGTCTGCACACTTCATTGCCATCAAAAGTACTTGGAGCGCCGATCGCCTCGCCCAGACCTACCTTGACGAGATAGTCCGGCTGCACGGAGTGCCAGTTTCTATAGTATCAGATCGGGACGGGCGATTCATCTCGCATTTCTGGGAGAGCCTTCAGCTGGCGATGGGGACCAAGTTGAAGTTTAGCTCAGCCTATCATCCACAAACCGATGGTCAGACGGAACGAGTGAATCAGATACTAGAAGACATGTTGCGCCTCTGCGTGATCGATTCGAAGTCAAGTTGGGACGTCTACCTGCCGCTGGCCGAATTTGCATACAACAACAGTTATTAGTCCAGCATCGAGATGGCTCCGTACGAGGCTTTGTATGGGCGGAAGTGTAGGTCACCAATCTGCTGGGACGAAGTCGAAGAACGGCAAATCCTTGGGCCGGAGCTGGTTGAACAAACCGTACAAAAGGTTCGGTTGATTCGTGAACGGTTGAAGACAGCACAAAGCCGACAAAAGAGTTATGCCGATGCTCGACGTCGCCCCCTTGAATTCTTTGAAGGGGACCATGTGTTCTTGAAAGTCTCGCCTATGCGCGGAGTTATGCGATTTGGAGTAAAAGGAAAGCTAAGTCCGAGATTTGTTGGACCGTTTGAAATTCTCAAACGGGTTACTCCGGTCGCCTATCAAGTTGCTTTGCCGCCTGCCCTATCAGAAGTACACAATATTTTTCACGTTTCACAGCTGAGAAAGTTTGTACACGACCCGAACCACATAGTCGACTTGGGTCAGTTGAATTTGCAAGCGGACTTGTCGTACGCGGCAGAGCCTGTCCAAGTTTTTGATCGCAAAGAGAAGCAGTTGCGGAACCGAACCGTCTCGCTAGTGCGCGTCCTGTGGCGGAACCACTCGGTCGAGGAGTCGACCTGGGAACTTGAAGCTGATATGAGAGAAAGGTTCCCCTCATTATTCCTTAGTGGTAGGTTATATTCCTAAGTTTCGGGACGAAACTTTCTTTTGGATGGTTATGATGTAATGCCCCGTTCCCCCTATTCGGGGAGCGCGGCCAAGAAATACTTACGACCGTCCGAACGGAACAGATTGAATTAAGATCCTTTCCTCGTTATGGATTGGTTTCTTCGGAATCAGGTCCCATATACAATGGATTGTGCCTCGAGGATGGACTCGGCGGCAGAGTCGAGAGGGGCCTTTCCGTTGCGTTGGTTTCTTGTCCGTTTTCGTGCCGCTTGGATGCTTTCTTGTTGGTTTTATGACTTGCATTTTCTTGAACGGTTTTAATGGATTTTATTGCTTTCGTTCTTAGGATTTTGCATTTCGTATCGAGCCTTGGAGACCGAAGCAGGAGGTATTGATCATCCGTTGGTGCGTGCAGGTGATCGTGTAGACGACGCGCGAGCGGAGTCTTAGGGGTCTCTCCTTCTTCTTCCTATTCAACCAAACTTGTGAGTGGCTCTATTTCGATAAGCACCTTCTTTCCAAGGGCTCCGTTCATAATAACAATGACTCAGTGGTGCATTCAATCAAACGATACCAATTAAGTAACAAGTTGGATAACAAGATAAGATAAGAAGTAGGCTTGGAACACCCATTGCTTGTCATACAAAACCTTGCATAAATTTATTGATGCATGCATGTTTGTTGGGTGTTTAATGGGTTGGTATTTATTGATAGTTCAAAGTGTTCTTCTATAAACTGCTGCATGTTATTTCATATAACTTGTTGGTTGATTGTGATAGTACAGTAAAGCAGTTTCATACATGATATTCTTTAAATGGCTAGTAAGTAAATCTATGATGTAGAGTTCATAGAAATGGTCATGGGAATTCTTGTGCACAAGGGATCCAGGTTCCTGCGGACGGTTACCGGGGCACCGGGCCGATTCGACCCGGGCGGAATCTACTTTCTTAGTCGTGGGAGCGGGGAATTGTAGCGGGGCTAGATACCCGCGCTGCAAGCGTCGCCGCCAGCCCAGAATAAACCCATGATGGCTCCTAAACAACAGAGAAAGATGTTGTGTATATTTAAACTGTGCAGACTAACTATGTCTTCGTGACAGGGAAGGCTATGGTAAGTTGTACAGGTGGTTCAGACGGGACAGGTAAAGTCACCGAACGGTGGCATGCGAAGTTATGTTATTTTGTTCTTGCATATCTGCTAAATGAAATCTGAGCTAGGCAAGAATAGAAACCCACCTAAGAACATAATTGTAGCATACTCATTAGATCTCATCTCATGAGCTTGGTAAAGTTGAGCAGCTAGCCTTCACCAGTACTTTCCGAAGTACTGACCCTCGTTGTAGCAGGTTCCCCGGAGCAAGGCAACGCGGCGAGGAGCTGAAGCTTCTCTCCGGACTTTTGGGATTCTTGGCGGGTCGTGGCCAAGACTTTTGGAGGCTCAAGCTAGAAGCCTTTCACTCTCTCCGTTGCTGAATATCGCTAAGGCGATGGTGCTTACTCGCACCCAAGGTGATTTTGCGTTTTTGAATCTATGTAAAGGGACATAATGTATGGATCGGCTATCTCATTTTGCGTCCAAGTTTGTAAGCCCGTGGGGCATTTTATACTTTTGAGTCAAGCAATGTAAAAAGATGTTCATTATGAATAAAAGAGAAACTTTTCTATGCCTCAACCTTGTGTTATCTCATATGTCCACTCTGTTGCATTGTTCTAAAGAATATCCTTATGCCTAAGGCCTTGTGCACGCGCGCCCTACGCGTGCACGGCATCACGCCCGGGGGACGATTATCGATTAGCCGAAATCGGGGCGTGACAGTGTCGGTCTGGACTGATGAGCTTTGGGTTTTAATCTATACTGTTGGATCTGGTGGATGGCCGGATTTGTTGGTGGACTACTTTTAGGATTTTATAAACCCTAAATTAGATTTCTCATCATATTTATATGAGTTGGGGATGGAGGCACAAAGTAGAGTACGAGGTGAAGATTCAGGATGCTTGAACACAGAAAATCTAAGAGAAAGTTTATACTTTGCTCTTAGGACTTGTCATCCAAGATAGAAGGAGGAGGATATTTGGTTGAGGAGTTTTCGCCTTCGTTCAAGGAGATCGCTACGGGTAGGGTGAGTAATTTTATTGAAATTTTTGTCTTTTCTTATTAAGTGTGTGGGGGGTGGGGGAGGGGGGGGGGTGGGGGACAAAGGATTCAACATTGATTTTATTCAATCTTATAATTTTACCTGAGTTATATACATTGAAATTTGTCCAGGTGACGTAGTCACCGACCATATACGTTGTTCTTATCTTGCTTTGTGCTTGCGTTAGACAGGGTTGATTATCTCAGGTGGGGGGGACAAAGGATTCAACATTGATTTTATTCAATCTTGTAATTTTACCTGAGTTATATACATTGAAATTTGTCCAGGTGACGTAGTCACCAACCATATACGTTGTTCTTATCTTGCTTTGTGCTTGCGTTAGACAGGGTTGATTATCTCTTGATTCCCAGCCAAAATTCAAACTTACTCAACCAATGCGCCACACGAGCAACTCGTGCATCGCTCTCTGATATGCCCAACTAAAAATCAAAATATGTCCAACACATTCGCTACACGAGCAACTCGTGCAACTATCCATTCTCATCCGATGCTTTTACTCACAACATGCCACATAACCAATCTCGTATACCAACCAACTGCTCCACTGGTGTAACCAGAAATCCCTCGAATGACAAGCCAAACCAACGCAACAACACCTCTCAACTTGCTGCACAAATGCAATAACTCCACACAACTTGCTGCACAAATGCAACAATGCCAAACGATGCTACACGATCTATCGAAAATCAACAAAAGCCAACACAACGAAGAACAACATGTACCCACAACTAACAAATATATAGACTTATTACATGAAACATCCAATGCGGCACCGAGTAGAGCCAAGAGCCAAATGACACGCGTAAGCTATTTAGAGTTTGTGATGAACCAAAGGACAAAGTCCGAGAAAATGAACCGAGCGCTGTGATACCAATTTGTCACGCCCCAATCTTCCGCAAGCTCGAGCATCCCCTCTGAACGTGAATCACCACGTTGCAGCACTCATGCAGGACAATCATTCTCATCGGGACGTGATACCGTGCGAGCCTAGAGTTGCGCTCGCACAAGGCGATGATGTCAAACATCATAGTTATCATCGAAATGACCAAGTTGTAACGAAAGTCAAGCATTATGTACCCCAAGCACACATCAGAGTAAACGCAGCAAAGCTCTCGATAGGGTCCAAATGAAAATGCCACAAAGGAGAATGCCACAAAGGCAATACAACACTCTTGCCCACAAAGGTACCTACCGTTCCATACATCATGTCCCGTATATCCAAGCAGCGCCACTATACCTGCGTACCTGAAATAATGCCCACAAACGTGGGTCAGTACACAGCTGCACTGGTGAGCGGGGTAAACCACTCGTCTAAACCGACACTAAATAGAATAGTGAATGCAAACAGTTATATGGTGATCTTTCTACTTAATTCCTAGATTTATTTCATGGCAGAGGTATGACATGTTAAGGAAAACTGTAAGCAGGTTAAACATGCAAGCATTCAACTCAAGCAAATATACAAGCAGATATATCCAACTCAAAAGAAAACTAGCATGCAAACCGTTCTACTCAAACCCAAGCAACGCGTGAACCTATCAAACCACAATCCAAGCCTCAATATACATCCTCAAACCATGCCACAATCCAAGCCTTACTAATCCAATCATCGACATGTACACTCTTGTCCGAGGCAAGGTGGCTGCCGCCTACACGAAAAGCATAAAGCAAACCAAAGCAAACCAACTCTTATCTATATGAAGTTACTAGCCAAGCCATAAAGGACTAATCAACTACAATTCTACCCGATCCAGCGCTAAGTAGCTAGTTCGCCTGGTCGTGTCAAACTACCGGTACCGTGCCCAAGGCACGTTACCATTTGTTTCCTCCATGTCCGAACGGTCCAGGTGCCCCGGAGCATATCCCGTTCGAGGAAACCAAACTCTGTGCGCAACAGGTTGTCTGTGACCAATGCAAACTCCAAGTAGGTATGACGAGAGAATCGAGCCTTCTCGTCCCACCAAACAATACTCGCCTCAATCCAACCAACTATCCATAACCATTATCCAACTTATATCCCAAGGTAACATCTCAAGTTATCCCTATAGGCACTATGCCGCTTCGACACAATGCTCCAATTGGTGCAACACCCCTCGCTCCAAAAGCTCCATGGCACAATGCCCCAACAGTGGCATAATGCCCTCACCGATGCAGTTGTTCGGTTTCGAACCATAACTGCACGCTTTGCTTGACAAAGTGTCCAACTTGATACTCGTGCACGGATGCACGCTCGCTCGCTCGCTCGCCCGAGGTACGTCGATGTTCCAACCAAGATGATCAACTCAAGCTCCAACTGCCCAACGCAAAACCAACTCAAGACACAAATCATATCCAAACAAACGACGCACACTCTATGCACGCTACAGTACGGTGATTTCAATGTTCCAGTCCAAGTGTTCAAGCTATTACGTGTGTTCTATATTATTAGGCATGAAGGAGTAGAGAAGGGACAGAGCCCACTCACCAAGTATGATTCCGTTAAGCACCCTGCCTTGCCAATACGACCGATCCCTTGAACCCATGGTCCGATGCAAAGCACGATCTACTCAATTGGTATGACCGTGCGAGCAGGCCGTGCTCTCCAAATCATTCGACCGATCGGACTAAGGAAGACGGAATTATCGCTCCAATCCAGTTATCCCACTTCTCTGAACGAACACCTGATTCCATCGAACTCCGCTTGCGATCTGCACTTGAAACCAACTCAAATCAATACTTGTTCCCAAATTCAACAAATCGAAATATAACCAGCTATTGCCTCATTCAATCCGACTCAGCGTATTGCACCGTACGGTTACGGTGCATTACATCGGTCCTATGAATCTTACCTTCTTTGAGGATACATCATACTTCTCCACCACCATCACCACTTCTCCTTTCATTACCTCTATTATTTAATATATTCCTTTTACTGCTACTCCTTTCACATCTATACCTCTTTTTCCTCTACTTATTCTTCGTCAGTCTCTCCGTATTTCATTTTTGTATTTGAAATCCTTATAAACTATTTTTTTTTGCATTTTGTTGTTATTCTAATTTCAAGTCGAGATCGTTTACATTCGTAGCACCAACTACACTCCTTACCTCCTACAAAAAATATATTTTTGTTTTGACATCAACCACCACTACACATTTCCTTCCTCTACCTCTGTACCTTCATATATACCTCTTATTCTACCTTTAACATATATACCCTCTTTTTCCACTACTTATCCCTCGTTAGTCTTTCCACGTTTTCATTTTTGTATTTGAAACCTACATGGACTTTTTTATTTTGGCATGCTGTTGTCACTCGTACTAATTTCAAATCAAGGTCACCTTACATTCATGGCACCAATTACACTCGTTACCATTTTTACATGTTCTCAAATTTAATCGCTTCTAAATTTTGTTTTTTATGAATGCCACCTCTTTCCCTTTTACCAACAAAACTCGACAACACTTGTCCTTCATCGCTTCTAAACTTCAAACAATGTTCATTTTGGCCTGCATAGTCCTTATGGTTCCTTTAGCAAATATGTTATCGCTTCTCCTTACTGGAGCATTTATTAACTACGTTGTACGTTTCTAAACCACCTAAAATAATTTCTCTTATCTTTGGTTGGCGTTGCTTTCATACATAACCATATTCCTAATCTCGATATGCTCTCTCCTTGTGCCATCAAGTGTACTCTCCTTGTGTATTCTTATCTTGAGAAATAATATTTTTTGTTTCAGCAATATCACTCGTCGGTCTTGTGTATATATGATGTTACCTTCTTTGAGGATAACCATACTTCTCCACCACCACCACCACCACCACCACCACCACCACTATGCTTAAATAAATTCTTATTACTCCTCCTTTCACATATATACCCTATTTTGTCACTACTTTTCCTTCGTCAAGTCTCTCCACGTTTTCATTTTTTATTTGCCACATGGACTTTTTTACTTTTGGCATTTTATTGTCATTCTAATTTCAAGTCGAGATTGTTTACATTCATAGCACCAACTACAATCGTTACCTTCTCATTGTTTATTCTTGTAGGAGAGAAAAATAGGATATATTATTGATTGAGAGATTACATATATATATATATATAAGAGGACTAGCCTTCTCCTTATTCTCTACCCGATGTGGGACTAAATAACTAATACTCAACACCCTCTCTCAAGCTGGAGCGTAGATGTCAATCATGCCTAGCTTGTTACAAAGAAACTGAGCACGAGGGCCTAAAGAGATTTCGTAAAGATATCAGTTATCTTATCGCCGCTCTCACGTAATAAAATGTTATCATCCCCTTTTCATCACGGACGAAGTGGATATTGATCTCAATGTGTTTCATCATTTCATGGAATACATGATTGATAGCAATATGGATAGCATACTTGTTACCACACCACATATATGCTGTTTCAGATCCTACTTCTCCTAGCTCCTTTACAAGATGCTGCAGATAGCACAGTATTCTACTTCCGAACTGGATCGTGAGACCACACTCTTCTTCTTGCTTTTCCACGATACTTAGTTCCTGCCAATAAATAAGGAATAACCAGATGTAAACCGTCTATCCATAAGACTTGCACCCCAATTAGCATATGTAAAGCACTCAACATGAGTATGTCCCTAATTCTCCATCCAAATTTCTTTCCCTGAATTCTGAGCTAGATAGCGCAGGATTCTGAGAACTGTCTGTCACCGGGCAAGTTCGATCGTCTCTGCTGGGCGTGACAATCGTTCTCATCGGGACGTGATACCGTACGAGCCTGGAGTTGCTCTCATACAAGGCAATGCCGTCAAACGTCATGGTTATCTAAACGACCAAGTTGCAACAAAGCCAAGTATTGTTACAACACATCAAAGTATACGCAGCGAAGCACTCAAAGGTGCTCCAAGTGAAGGTGCCACAAAGAAGAATGCCACAATGGCTTATAACACTCTTGCTCTTTCTCTTGCCCATAAAGGTACTTACCATTCCATATATCATGTCCCGTATATCCAAGCTGAGCGACTACACCTACGTACCTGAAATATATGCACACAAACGTGGGTCATTACACAGTTGTACTGGTGAGCGGGGTAACCCACTCGCCTGAACCAACACTAAGTAATCAGTGAATGCAAGAAGTTATATGGTGATCTTTCTATTTGAACCAAGATTCATTTCATGGCAGTGACATGAAATGTTAAGGAAAGCAGAGTAAAGTAGGTTACGCATGCAAGCATTGAAATCAAGTAAACACGCTAGCAGTTATATCCAAACTCAAAGAAACTAAGTATGCAATCTCTTCTACTCAAATCTCGTAAGTTAAGCGTGAACCTATCGAACCATATCATAATCCAAGTCTTGCTATCATCCTCGACCAATTGCCCCCTTGTGTTACCAAAATCCACAGTCCGTGCTCGCTACTCTCTAATACGTCAATCGCTCCTGCACCGTGCACAACTATCCATTCTTTACGCTCGACTCTCTGCATCATCGAACGCTACAATGAACTTCCAAATTGTGCACGCAAAATGCAAAGAAACTAAGCATGCAATACCTTCTACTCAAATCTCGTAAGTTAAGCGTGAACCTATCGAACCACATCATAATCCAAGTCGATTTAAGTAGAAGGGATTGCATGCTCGAGGCAAGGTGGCCACCCGTCGCAACTCAAACAAACCATATCAAAGTGATTCCTATCTATATGAAGGCCACTGCAAAGCTATAAAGGACTATTTTGAGGCATTTCGGCTGGATCTAGCACCGAGTTGCAAGTCTGCCTGGTGGTCTCGAACTACAAGTATTCCGAGTTGACCGATCTGTCTGGGGTAGCAAGCCATAACAGTGGGTTCGCAATACCCGTGCTTCCAAAGCATGTTCCATTGTTTTCTCCATGGCTGAACGGTCTCGGTGCCTCGGTGAATATCCCGTTCGAGAAAACAAAACCCTGCGCGCACAGGTTGTCCGTGACCATACAATGCTCCGATTATGTAGGTACGACAAGGAATCGAGCCTTCTCGCCCCACCATACCATACTCGCCCCGTCTTATCCGATTCATCATATTCGTTCTCAAATTATCCATCTCTTTCCATGTTCCGCTTGGTGACCCGATGCCCCATCACATAATGGCACAATGCCACATCATTACGAGTTCCGTGGAACCATACCCTCTGATAATGTTCCAAGTCTCGTGTTCCAAGCTCCGTGTTCCATATCCCTATCGACAGTTGCCTGGTTTGATCCACAACTGCATGCCCCGCTTAACGAAATGCCATAACTTGATACTCGTGCGCAACGCACTCTCGCTCAATGAAGTGTTCTCGTATTCCAACCAAACAGTTCAACTCAAAGCCACAAATTCTATTTATCCGAACGACGCACACTCTATGCGCCACAGTGCGGTATTCCAGTGTTCTGACTAAGTGCTCCAAGATGCAAGGTGTTTTCCATTTTATTAGGCATGAAGGAGAAGAGACATAGCCCACTCACCAAGTTTGATCCGCTCGATACTGGAATACCGCCACAGTGCGGTATTCCAGTATTCTGACTAAGTGCTCCAAGATACAAGGTGTTTTCCATTTTATTAGGCATGAAGGAGTAGAGGAGAAGGGACAGAGCCCACTCACCAAGTTTGAATCCGCTCGATACTCTGCCTAGCACTCTGCCTTGCCAATACAGCCGATTCCTTAAATCCATGGTCCGATGCGAAGCACGACCCTACTTAAGCGAGCATGTCGTGCTCTCCAAATCATCCGACCCGATCGGACTAAGAAAGACGGCATTATCGCTCTAAATTTTGCTATCCCTGCACTTTCTCTGATAAAACGGGTTGCTTCAGTTGCTTATCAGATCGCCCTACCACCATCCCTAGCTGACGTACATGATATATTCCATGTTTTCCAACTTAGAAAATATGTGTACGATCCAAGCCACGTGGTAGACCTGGGACAACTGAACCTTCAGCCCGACTTGACGTATGTAGAACAGCCGGTACAAATTTTGGATAGAAAAGAAAAGCTGCTTCGGACCCGTTCGGTTCCTCTAGTGCGCGTACTTTGGCGGAATCACTCTGTCGAAGAATCTACTTGGGAGCTCGAATCTGATATGAGGGAACGGTTCCCCTCATTATTTCCTAGTGGTAGGTTTTATTCCTTAAGTTTCGGGACGAAACTTCCAATTAGTTGGGTAGGATGTGGTGCCCCGTTCCCCCTATTCGGGGAGCGCGGCTAAGAAATACTAGACGGTATCGTTCGATCGGGATAGATTGAATCAAGAACTCATCCTCGTTATGGATTTGTTTCTTCGGAATTAATTCCCATATTCAGTGGACCGTGCCCCCGGGATCGACTTAGCGGCAGAGTCAGGAGGGACCTCTCCACTGCATTCTTTGTTGCCTAGTTTTCGCTGTCGCTTGTTGCTTTCGTGCCTTGAGTTGGTTTTCGGATTTGCTTGGGTTTTCTTGAACGGTTTCGATGGATTTCATTGCTTTCGTTCTTAGGACTGCACTTCAATTCCGATAAGGGAGAGAGAGGAAGAAGTACTGATCAGCTGTTCGTGTCAATACAGGTGAACCAGCTGTAGTCGTCGCTCGAGCGGACGCCTAAAGCACTTCTTTCCTTTTCCTTCCAACTACCAAAGTGAGTGGCTACCAACCCGATTAGCTAGCCCTACTTGCTAGTCTTCACATCTAAATCTTGTGTTCGTGCTTGCCCCGATCAAACGATACCAAGTAAATAACTAAAAGATATCAAGATAATAAGGGAATAGACTTGGGAAATATTGCTTGTCAAATGAAACTTGTGAACGGTTGCTTACTTACTACATGCTTGCTTATTCAAATGTTTACCATATGCATATATACAAGTTAGAATGCTTACTTCTTCTTCTTCTATAAATATGCTATATGTAGAACACCCTTTGCCATGCATCAATTATTCAGGGAGACTATGCAAAATACATCACACAATGCTACATATCCTCTGATTTCATTGACTCAGCTACATAAATGACAAACTTAACACAAACGCCGTTGATCACGGACAACTTGTGCACAAGGCCTCCTGGTTCCTGCGGACGGTCGCTGGGGCACTGGCACCGATCCGATCCGGACGGAACCTCAAGATTAGTCTCTTCCATAGGCGGGGTGGCGTGCAGCGATACATGTGCCTCCGTCACCTTAGCCCGAGACTAAGACCGTCCATTATGGCATCAAAGCCAGTGATCCCCTCGTATATTTAAACCTGTTGCTACTAACTTGTGTCTTCTTGGCAGGGAAGGCAAGGTAAGTATTATGCAGGTGGTTCAGACGGGCAGGTAAATATCACCGAACGGTGGCGAGATATTTCAATAATTCTATATATATGTCTTACTGTAAAATGAACTAAGGCAAGATAGAAACCCACAAATATGCATGCTTCATTAAAACAACAACGTGTTGATTGGTATAGTTGGGATAGCTTGCCTTTACCAGTACGTTTCGTTGTACTGACCCTCGTTGAAATAGGTTCCCCGCGCTAAGGAGAGCCGAGCGAGGAGCAGGAGACAAACCCCCAATCCAGTCCAGTTATAGGCACGCCTCGACCGTGCCAACCTTTGAAGCATTTTGAAGAAGAAGAAGCATTTTGAAGTAAGAAGCTAGCCACCAAGCAACCATGCAACTTCGTGGCAAGGCAGTCGTTCCGACCCAAGGTCTTGTATTTTGAGTTTAGTAAAAGGATGTAATGTAAAGGGACCGCTATCTCATTTTGTGTCAACGCTTTTGTAAGCCCATAGAGGCAATCCTTATGACTCAGTTCAAGGAGTTTGTAATAGATGTTCATATTATCAATAAAAGAGAACTTTTCCATGTTTCAATATGTGTTTCAATTATCTGCGTACTCTGAATATGTGCTCGCTATGCGAAACAAAAATACTTAGCCTTGTGCGGTGCGCAACCTAGGCCCGCACGGCGGTCACGCCCGGGGGACGACTAACGATTCCACGGGATCGGGGCGTGACATGTTGGTATCAGAGCACAGCTTCAAAGTTCCTTTGACTTGAACTGGAAAAGTTTTCTTAACGATAAATCCCTGTGCGAACTCCTGAACTCGTTAAGGCCAAAATGAGATACGTTCATGCAATAAGTCCATAATACACTATGATCCTGATGTAATTTACCTTCCTTTCAAGGAACGACGTAAGCGCAACCATCAGCGCTGGCGCCAGGCGAGACAAGGACTCAGGAGAGCAGTTCCGGAACTTCAGGAAGCTCTCGGAGCCAACGGGGCATGTCTCAATCAGATTCCCTTCAGCAGGTGATGCAAATGTTCACGGAGCAACGACAGAGGGATGATGCCCGCCAAGCCAAGTTTGAGAGCAACCTAGAGGCCCGACTCTCAGTCCAACAAAAGCAGGTAGATACCCTGCAATAGTTTGTTCAGACCCTGGCCTCCAACCATTCTGCCGCAACGACAGCTACACCAGTGGAGCAGCCAGCGCTTGAAGTTGAACTACCGCCCGCGCCAAGGACGAGGGAAGTGACTGCCTTCACCTTTGGCAACTTCAAGAAGGTCTGCAACACGCCGTTTAATGGGACTGAGGACCCGATCGTGGCCCTAGATTGGCTCGCCGAGCTTGAAGATCATTTTTCTCTCCTAGAAGTGCCGGAAGACAAGCGCGTCACCTGTGCCCAACTATTACTTCGCCTCAACGCGCACGACTGGTGGGACGTGCATCGATGATCTCTTCAACTTGGCCATGGAGAGGAGGCGATCGCGTGGACGACTTTTCGTGCCGCGTTCGAGGAGGAGTTTATACCCCCACCTCTACGACGTCAACGGGAAAACGAGTTCGTTCAACTCCGGCAGGGCAGTATGACGGTGAAGCAATACTCGGCAGAATTCAACAAACTGGCCAAATTTGCTACCGCTTATCTACCGGATGCATCGAGTCGAGCCAGACGATTCGAAGGAGGGCTACGCCCTGGTATTCACGGACACGTGTCCGTTCCGCAGTATCAGACAATACGGGAAGTATTAAACCATGCCCTCTCCCTCGAACCGCAGTATCCTCACGTTACCACCGGCGTTGTGCAAACCTCCAATCACAAACGCCAAGGCAACGATAGAGGAAACACAGCTGCAAAGCGCCCTAACAACGGCGGTTCAAAAAAGGGAAACTCGGGGCAACGATGTGATTTCTGTAGAAGGACAGGGCACGTCGAAAGTGAATGTCGCCGGAAGCATGGGTTATGTCTCATTTGTGGAGCTTCCGATCACGCCCTTCCCAACTGTCCAAAGTTTACCGAGCGCCGTCCTCCCTAACAAAATCAGACTCCGGCACCTCAGGCAAATCGAGCGGCGCCTCAGCAAGGGCGTAATCAAGCTCAAGGCCGAGTCTACACCATGACACGAGAAGAAGCATTAGCTTCGGATACCGTCGTGTCAGGTACCTTACTTTTCAATAATATACCTGCTCGCGTTCTATTTGATTCAGGTGCAACCCATAGCTTTATTTCTACAAACTTCGCCACGGAGAACAATGTTAAAATGAATCCGTTGTATTTAGATTTAAGCGTTAGCACCCCGTCTGGTACAAAAATTCCTGTCTGTTCAGCATGCCTAGGCGGTTATATCTGTATTGGGGAGAGAAACCTGTCACTTGATGTTTTAGTTCTTGATGTACGGGACTATGATATCATTTTGGGAATGGACTGGCTAGGCGCGTGCGCGACAACTATTGAGTGTGCAGAGAAGCGAGTCGTTTTCCGTCTGCCCGGAGAAGCCATGTTCTGTTATACCAGTAGTCCAGCGAACAATGCGACCAGGGCCTGCATGGTGATTTCGGTAAAATCTGCTCGGCGAATGCTCTACACAGGCTGCGAGGGATTCCTAGCATCGGTTCGGGACACACGGCAGGACTGCGCAAACGTCGAGTCAACTTCCGTTGAGGCAGAGTTCCCCGATGTGTTCCCGAGCGAACTACCCGGTATGCCGCCAGACCGAGAGATTGAATTCACTATAGACACATTTCCAAATACACAGTCGATTTCAAAGCCTCCGTACAGAATGGCACCTGCAGAGCTGAATGAATTAAAGCGCCAACTCCAGGAACTACTTGATCGTGGGTTCATCCGTCCGAGCGTGTCTCCTTGGGGCGCTCCCGTGCTCTTTGTGAAGAAAAAGGACGGAACTCTACGCCTCTGCATAGACTATAGGGAATTAAACAAAGTCACAATCAGGAACAAATATCCTCTGCCACGGTAGATGACTTGTTTGATCAGTTACAAGGGGCAACGGTGTTTTCTAAAATTGATCTTCGCTCGGGTTACCACCAGCTGAAGATTAAGCCAGAAGACGTGCCCAAGACTGCTTTCAGAACCCGCTACGGCCATTACGAGTTTTCCGTGATGCCGTTTGGACTGATGAATGCTCCTGCTGCATTCATGGATACGATGAACCGTGTCTTTAGGCCCTTCATCGATAAATTCGTGGTGGTGTTTATCGATGACATCTTAGTGTACTCGAAGACTAGTGATGAGCACGCAGGACACCTGCGGATGGTGCTGCAAACCCTTCGAGACCACAAGTTGTATGCCAAATTAAGCAAATCAGAATTTTGGTTGGACAGTATCTCGTTTTTGGGGCATATCATCTCCTCGGAAGGCATCTCAGTTGATCCGAAGAAGATTGAAGCAATCACGCAGTGGAAACGACCGGAGTCAGCTAGCGACATCCGAAGTTTCCTTGGTCTGGCAGGGTACTACCGAAGATTTATACAAAATTTTGCTAGGATTGCTTCGCCCTTGACTCAGTTGACACGAAAGGGTGCGAAGTTTACTTGGACAGAGGACTGTGAAGCTTCGTTTACGGAGTTAAAGCAGCGCCTCATCTCTGCCCCAATTCTCACTCTGCCGAACGGACCGGATGACTTTAAAATATATAGTGATGCCTCAGGAAAGGGTCTAGGATGTATCCTGATACAGCGCGATAAGGTGATAGCCTACGCGTCTAGACAGCTAAAGCCTCACGAGCAGAACTACCCCACGCATGATCTCAAACTTGCCGCGGTAGTATTTGCATTGAAGCTGTGGCGTCACTATCTTTATGGCATGCCGTGCAAAATCTATACGGACCATAAGAGCCTGAAATACTTGTACACTCAAAAGGATTTGAATCTTCGGCAGCGGCGATGGCTTGAACTCCTCGGCGACTTCGATCTCACGATCAGATACACGCCTGGAAAGGGAAACGTAGTAGCTGACGCGTTGAGTCGAGTGTTTGTAGGGAGTTTGGTTATTGATGATAGGCTGCGCCGAGATCTTGAATCACTGGGTATCACACTGAAAATAAAATATAAGAAGTGGGCGCAAGTAGCTCAACTGCGCCTCGAGCCCGACTTGTTACACAAAGTGAAGGCCGCTCAGAAGGACGACCCGTTCCTGCAGAAGATACATGCCCTCATCTTGGCAGGAAAGGCGTCCGACTTTGCGGTAAGCGCGGATGGGATGCTTCGAGTAAAGGGAAGACTATGTGTTCCGAACGACGCGGCCCTCAGACAAGAGATACTCACGGAAGCTCACTATGCTAGTTATACTTCTCATCCGGGTAGCACAAAGATGTATCGGGATCTTCGCACGACGTTTTGGTGGCACGGCTTAAAACGGGATGTGGCACAGTTTGTGTCGCATTGCATGGCTTGTCAACGAGTAAAGGCCGAACACCAGAAACCAGGCGGAGAGCTTCAGAACCTTGCTATTCCGGAGTAGAAATGGGATGATATAACGATGGACTTTATTATTGGCTTGCCGAGGACGCAACGGGGACATGATGCAGTCTGGGTTATCGTCGATCGACTCACCAAGTCAGCTCACTTTCTGCCTATCAAATCTACTTGGAGTGTCGACCGCCTGGCTCAGATATACCTCAACGAAATCGTCCGACTCCACGGCGTGCCCGTAACCATAGTCTCCGATCGAGATGGTCGATTCATATCACGTTTCTGGGGAAGCCTGCAGTCAGCAATAGGGACGAAGTTGAAATTCAGCTCCGCCTACCATCCACAGACCGATGGCCAAACAGAGCGCGTCAACCAGATCCTCGAAGACATGCTGCGACTCTACGCCTTGGACACGAAGACTAGTTGGGACCTTCATCTACCTCTAGCCGAATTTGCTTACAACAATAGTTATCAATCAAGCATTCAAATGGCGCCGTATGAGGCGTTATACGGGCGAAAGTGTAGATCTCCTATCTGTTGGGACGAAGTCGGAGAGCGGCAAGTACTTGGCCCTGAGCTCGTGGAGCAGACCGTCCAGAAGGTTCGGTTGATTCGGGACAGATTAAAGATAGCTCAAAGTCGTCAGAAGAGCTATGCGGATGTTCATCGGAGACCGCTAGAGTTTCAAGTAGGCGACCGGGTATTCCTCAAGGTCTCGCCCATACGAGGGGTCAGCAGGTTCGGAGCGAAGGGAAAGCTAAGTCCACGATTTGTCGGCCCGTTCGAAATACTAAAGCGGGTTGCTTCAGTTGCTTATCAGATCGCCCTACCACCATCCCTAGCTGACGTACATGATATATTCCATGTTTTCCAACTTAGAAAATATGTGTACGATCCAAGCCACGTGGTAGACCTGGGACAACTGAACCTTCAGCCCGACTTGACGTATGTAGAACAGCCAGTACAAATTTTGGATAGAAAAGAAAAGCTGCTTCGGACCCGTTCGGTTCCTCTAGTGCGCGTACTTTGGCGGAATCACTCTGTCGAAGAATCTACTTGGGAGCTCGAATCTGATATGAGGGAACGGTTCCCCTCATTATTTCCTAGTGGTAGGTTTTATTCCTTAAGTTTCGGGACGAAACTTCCAATTAGTTGGGTAGGATGTGGTGCCCCGTTCCCCCTATTCGGGGAGCACGGCTAAGAAATACTAGACAGTATCGTTCGATCGGGATAGATTGAATCAAGAACTCATCCTCGTTATGGATTTGTTTTTTCGGAATCGATTCCCATATTCAGTGGACCGTGCCCCCGGGATCGACTTAGCGGCAGAGTCAGGAGGGACCTCTCCGCTGCATTCTTTGTTGCCTAGTTTTCGCTGTCGCTTGTTGCTTTCGTGCCTTGAGTTGGTTTTCGGATTTGCTTGGGTTTTCTTGAACGGTTTCGATGGATTTCATTGCTTTCGTTCTTAGGACTGCACTTCAATTCCGATAAGGGAGAGAGAGGAAGAAGTACTGATCAGCTGTTCGTGTCAATACAGGTGAACCAGCTGTAGTCGTCGCTCGAGCGGACGCCTAAAGCACTTCTTTTCTTTTCCTTCCAACTACCAAAGTGAGTGGCTACCAACCCGATTAGCTAGCCCTACTTGCTAGTCTTCACATCTAAATCTTGTGTTCGTGCTTGCCCCGATCAAACGATACCAAGTAAATAACTAAAAGATATCAAGATAATAAGGGAATAAACTTGGGAAATATTGCTTGTCAAATGAAACTTGTGAACGGTTGCTTACTTACTACATGCTTGCTTATTCAAATGTTTACCATATGCATATATACAAGTTAGAATGCTTACTTCTTCTTCTATAAATATGCTATATGTAGAACACCCTTTGCCATGCATCAATTATTCAGGGAGACTATGCAAAATACATCACACAATGCTACATATCCCCTGATTTCATTGACTCAGCTACATAAATGACAAACTTAACACAAACGCCGTTGATCACGGACAACTTGTGCACAAGGCCTCCTGGTTCCTGCGGACGGTCGCTGGGGCACTGGCACCGATCCGATCCGGACGGAACCTCAAGATTAGTCTCTCCCATAGGCGGGGTGGCGTGCAGCGATACATGTGCCTCCGTCACCTTAGCCCGAGACTAAGACCGTCCATTATGGCATCAAAGCCAGTGATCCCCTCGTATATTTAAACCTGTTGCTACTAACTTGTGTCTTCTTGGCAGGGAAGGCAAGGTAAGTATTATGCAGGTGGTTCAGACGGGCAGGTAAATGTCACCGAACGGTGGCGAGATATTTCAATGATTCTATATATATGTCTTGCTGTAAAATGAACTAAGGCAAGATAGAAACCCACAAATATGCATGCTTCATTAAAATAACAACGTGTTGATTGGTATAGTTGGGATAGCTTGCCTTCACCAGTATGTTTCGATGTACTGACCCTCGTTGAAACAGGTTCCCCGCGCTAAGGAGAGCCGAGCGAGGAGCAGGAGACAAACCCCCAATCCAGTCCAGCTGTAGGCACGCCTCGACCGTGCCAACCTTTGAAGCATTTTGAAGAAGAAGAAGCATTTTGAAGTAAGAAGCTAGCCACCAAGCAACCATGCAACTTCGTGGCAAGGCAGTCGTTCCGACCCAAGGTCTTGTATTTTGAGTTTAGTAAAAGGATGTAATGTAAAGGGACCGCTATCTCATTTTGTGTCAACGCTTTTGTAAGCCCATAGAGGCAATCCTTATGACTCAGTTCAAGGAGTTTGTAATAGATGTTCATATTATCAATAAAAGAGAACTTTTCCATGTTTCAATATGTGTTTCAATTATCTGCGTACTCTGAATATGTGCTCGCTATGCGAAACAAAAATACTTAGCCTTGTGCGGTGCGCAACCTAGGCCCGCACGGCGGTCACGCCCGGGGGACGACTAACGATTCCACGGGATCGGGACGTGACAATTGTGAATACTCATTTGCAACCTACCGCCTTCTTACCAGAAGACAAATCCACCAAGTTTCATGTATGGTTCTCCAAAGCACTTGCATCTCCTCTTATATAGTGGTGCGCCAACCAGGATATTTGAGTCTGTCCTCCGCATAATTGGGATCTAAATTTCTCACCAATGACTTGCGACTCAGTCATTGGTGAACCGATAGAGCTGGAGGAGGATGGCTCTACGGTTGTGGGCACCATTTGTGATGCTTGTTCTGACGGAGCTTGTGAGACTGACGATGCCGGTTCTGATGGAGTCGGTATTTGCGGACCATCAGTAAGACTGGCTCAATAGGGGATGGCACATTTACGGGAGGCTGATGTGTTTGAACTAGAAATAAGAGAAAGTTCTAATTTTGGTAAACTTTTGGAACATAATCGTTAGTTGGAGGGGTGGGGGGAATTCGGTTTCAATAAAGGTAATATCTCGAGACATAATATACCTCTTCAAAGTCGAGAAAAAAATGATAATTTTTTTGATCCTTTGGATACCCAAAGAAAATACACTTGATTGCCTTCAAATCCAACTTAGAAAGAGTAGGTCCAGTATCCCTAATATAACACAAGCAGCTGAAGATTTTGAGCGGTAGAGAAAATGACATACGATTGTGATATAACCGAGAAAATGGAGTATTGTCATTGAAAACAGTAGATGGCATTTGATTGATCAGATAGCAAGTGGTAAGGACATCATCAGACCAAAATTTTTTGGGAATACGGACATGAAACATACGAGCACGTGTTATTTCCAAAAGGTGATGATTCTTACATTCGGCCACACCATATTATTGTGGTGTATAACAACATGAAGTTTGGTGGATAATTTCATGTCTAGCTAGATAAGAAGTCAACTCACGAGATACATACTCACGACCATTGTTACTTCATAGACACTTAATAGGAACCCCAAATTGGGTTTTGATTTCAACAAAAAAATTGTACCAAATATCAAATAATCCGGAGTGAGCTTTCATTAAGTAAATAAAAGTGACTCGATAGTAGTCATTATTAACAAAGGAAACAAAGTACTTGAAATCCATAACAGATTCAATAGGACATAGACCGGCTTTTGATGAGGTTAGTTAGGTACCACAAAAAATGATATAGGCCGGCCTTTGAGAACATTTTCGACTTTGATTGCAATTCCCATATTGATTGCTGCCTGTGGCTAACTAGCCTAGTACTACATTCGTTTCTTTCTCTTCCCTATCCAGTGAATTGGGACTGACGCTGACTAGCCGAGCCATACATCAATATAGAATAATTCAAAAGGGGCTGAGGCGACTTTATTTACACTCCCAGATAGGGTGTCCGATGATGTTTATCCAAACTACATAACTCAATAAAAATAATTTCAAAAATCTAGATATGGACACTTTTTTAGAGAGTTTGAATAGTTGGGTGGCCTAACCAATAGTGCAACTCAAATGGATTGAGTAACACACCGGCACAAGCAGCAGAAGAATATAAAGACTTCAGCAACATGCCTCATATCGATAGCCTTTCTAGTCTTCAGGACTTGAAAAACACTACCATCAGAAAAAAAATGTTACCGAGCATTGCAAGTCACGAGTGATATAACTAACCGATAATAAACTAAATAGATTTTCTTGTGTGTGTAAAACTGAATTGAGTAGCAAAGTGGGAGAAAGATGGATACACCCTTTTCCACGAACTTTCAGGAGACTGTCATTTGCAACAATAATATCTGTCACATGACCCACAGATACATAATCACACAGCATACCTGCATCACCTGTCATGTGATCATACGCACCCGAGTCGATCCCCTATTACTTCGACCTTACCATACGTCGTCGTGTGTCCGGCTGTGGATCCAGATGTAGAGGCTTCATCATGACGCTGAACTTGGAATTCAACAAATTCTTCATATCTCTGCAGTCATCTATATGGATCATCCTTCATCATCATGAGTATCTGATACAACATTGGTTGTAGGAGATTCGTGATACTGCCATTGAAAATGGCCAGTTTGACCATAATTGAATCATATTCGCGGTCGTCCTCCATCACGTCCGCCATTGCCTCGTCCACCATCACAGCCAGAATTTCGGCCACCATGTCTACCACCACGCCACCCATGGAATCTACCATGAGCAGCATTCAAGACATATCGATAAGAAGGTGCATCACTCGTATAATTCTCTACTAATTCGCAACTCGTAGGACACGAAAGTGGGCTTCCATCAGTGATGGAACCTTAGCCCTAGTAATAATCTAAGATCGTGCAAAGTGCATTTAAACAAAGTGAGACAAGATACGATATGACATAGAGCTGCTGACATTGAGTCCTCACTTTATTGATATCCATCATCAGGGGTAACACGTGATCCACCTCATCAGTCAGGGCCTTAAAGGCACGAAAGTGATCCTTTGGTGACTTGTCTCCCTAATTAACTTGGTAGACGTCAATAACCGAGTCATAGATGCGAGACAAATCATATTTTCCATCAAATGCAGTCGCTAGGATCTCCCATAAATATTTTAGTTATGAACCATGTCCTCAACTGATGGTTCCATCGAATTCATTAACTATGTAAACAGTCTACTGTCGCCCGTCTCCCACTGCTCATATATGGTATCATCTACTACGGGGGGTGTCAATCATATGCTTAGACAAATGTATTTCCTGAAGCGTCTTCTTGACCTTCTTGTGCCATGTGGAATAACCATCCAGACTCTCCAGCCGTGGATTGACAAGTCGAATCGTTGAAATTGTTGTACCAGTGTCCGGTGTCCCCGCCACTGTGTTCTCGAGACTAGTGTTGTCAATACTGCTACTCGCCTCGATCACCGTTGCCAGATCAGGCTCACTTAATGTTGGCGAAGATCGAATGTGGATTACACAAACTAACAAACCTAGGTTGCTTTATGTTATATCTTGATGTGGATATCGAACCAGGAAAAGAGATTTACGCAATCTAAACAAGTTTACTCTCTGTTAACTCCGGATATCGTTGTTGAGGTTCAGAGGTTCACATAAACTATCATAGTTTATCATTTGAATATCTTAACTCTGATTTTTTTAGGGTTTCCTGTAGATCTAGAAAGTGGCGACTGTAGATCTAGAAATAAGGGAATTATGGTTAGGGTTTGGAGTAGGCGCCTGGAATGACATAGGGTTATAGTTTGGAATAGGGGTTGGTGGCAGCGGCTAAATAAGGGGGAGTTGTGTCGGATCTGAAGGGGCGTGATTGTAAGGGGGCAACGACAGTGGAAAGGGGGGTGAGTCCAGCAGGGGAGGTCGGGTTTGTTGACGTCGGATCTGGGCGGAGGGGGTCTGGGCACGGGAGATCCGGTCTTGGCGAGCCAGGGGTCTGGGTGGAGGGGGGGAGGTCGGGTCTAGGTTGGCGGAGGGGCGGAGCCGAGGGTGGTGGTTGCTGGGCTGGCGGCGGGTGAGGCCAGGGGTGGAGGGGCGGAGCTGAGTAAGGGGGGTCGGCTGAGAGTATGTGATGGATTTAGGGTTTGAGAGAGATAAATTATTCTAATACCATGTAGGAGAGACTAATAGGATAATATTTTTGATTGAGAGGTTACTATACGAGAGGACTAGCCTTCTCTTTATTGTAAGAGGGCGACGACAGTTGAAGGGGGGGTGTGAGGCCGACATGGGAGGTCAAATTTGTTGACGTCGGATCTGGGCGGAGCCGGGGGGATCTGGACGGAGGGGGAGGTCGGGACTGGGCGGAGGTGGCTGCTGCTGAGCTGGCGGAGGGGCAGGGCCGAATGGGGTGGCTGCTGGGCTGGCGGCGGGTGAGGCCAGGGGCGGAGCAGAGAGAGGGGAAGTACGACTGGCGGCGGGTGAGGCGGGTGAGGCCAGGTGGCTGGACATAAAGACAACCCTAATTTCGATTAGCTCTCTTCTAGCGCCATCAAGTGTATTCTCCTTCGGTATCCTTTTCCTCAGAAATGATATTTTTGTTTCGACTCTTTCATCCGTCGGTAAAGAGTTCATACTCTTCAGCGGTCAATGGGTTAATGCGTGTCTGGTATAAAGAGTTCCATTGATCAGTTGTCCAGCCTATGTCATCTACAAGTTGTTCCAGGGTACGAGCTCTATCCATTGCTCTCCAAGACTTTGACAAATTCAATTGTTCTATTTAAGGCGTCTCTGGCAATGTCAAAAGTAAATTTGGAGATCTCTCTAGGTTAGTAGCATGTTCAGGTGTAGTACTTCGGAACTGAGTAGTGCTGACTGTTGGTGCGCTTGAGGCAATTGGAGATCTCTTTAGGGTAGTAGCCATAGCATGTTTAACAAGTGGTTCCTCTTGATTCACTCTCTGGTTCAACAATGGTTGAATATGCATCTCCATCTCACTATTGTTTCAGAGGGATCCTCTATAAATACTGCCTCGACGGAGGGGTTTTCCATCTCCACTATTGTGCTTGCGGCAATTGGAGGTTCTCCTTCACCCTCATTTAATGGAATTGCTACCACTGGTGGAGTAGGAGGAAGTGGTGACATAGTACTAGAAGCCGCTTGAGATCAGTTTCTGCTGGATCTGCTACTAGTGCTAGCGACTGCTTTCTTTTGATATTTAGATAGGAGCTCTTGCGAGGTAGACTTCGGCTGGAAAGGCTTCTTCCTCCGGATCTATAGATGTCGGGTCTATATAAGCATCCACATCTTCATCAGTGACTAATGAATCATCATTAGTAGGTGTTTTTTCAAAAGCACTATAATCCAGTTTTCCTCTGTCTGGATAGTCATCTTCAGAATCGATACTTTCACTTTCGTCGGCTCATAAAACTACTATCTTGTCGAAATCGATCCTCAAATTGAGTTGCCGAGCAGTAGTGTCTGGTAAAGGTCATTGTTAGCAGAAAAGGTGGTGCTCTCGCAAGGTAAATTTGGCCTTAGTGCATCCGTCATTGAAGTAGCTCTAGGTCCTAGCTTCCGTCAACCACGTTACCATTATTAATCAGAGTTGAACGTGGACTTCCCATGTATAATTGATCCTATCCTAACGGTCGAGCTAAATGGCAGGGGAAGTACGACTCCAAATAACAAACATCACCGATACGGATAACCAGGTGAGAGGGGCGAATGTTCAAAGTATCGGTATCGGCGGTATCGGTAGTATCGACAATTTTGGATTGGAATATCGAAAGCAAAGAACTATTAGTAAATTATTAACATTGTAGAAAATATATTTTATACATTTTTGCATAATTTAAAGTATTTCCAGTGTTGCTTCTTATTATTTTTGAAATTGAATGAAATAGTAGTCACCCTTGTCGATTGATTTATATGTGATAGATAAGTTTTTCTCTTTTGTATGCTTTTACAATCTTACTATGATTTTACACCCTTGCTAATTGGTTTTTTTAATTCAATTTTTTTTGTCGAATTGACCGAAAAAGAGACCTCTAATGTCAGTATCGGTCAGTATCGGATATCGGTCGGTATCGAATCGTGACATGCCAAACTGTATCGGTATCGGCCGTATCGGATCGGTATCGGCCAATACTTCAAACTATTGAGTTGTCTACTGCTCTCTTTGCGTCGTAGCAAGTAGACTGCTCTGTACACTCAAACAGATGTTCAGACCACTTCTTGATATTAATAGTCGTGCCCCTTTCTTCTCATGGACCTTTAAAAATATGTGGTAATGACACCAACTCCCTGTATATGTGATACAAAGTGGGGTTCATCTTCTTCCACTCATCCAATTCCTTTGTGCCATACTCTTCATAGGGGTCCTCACCTATGGAGAGTTTTAAGATTTCGTGCATCTCATGCAAAGCAAAACCCAGTTCGCCTGTTGGGGTAAAAATGTAACATGTTGCTCTTATAAACCAAGGATTTTTTTAGCTCTTTGTCGTACTCAGAAAGGACCCTGTGAGTCAAGTGTCCCCACCCGAGTACGACCATTCAGCCTCCAGTGAACGACGGGCACATCTAGAGTTACTAGTTCCAGCATCAAACAAAATATAGTCCGAGGACGACTATTGTTTACAGCCTCTAGACTGCGTCATCCTTTTTCATAACGGAATCGAAGATGGCCGACCTCCACACTAGTGAAGTCATTAGTTATTCGCCAGTTTATTGTCCTTCCAATATTAGCGGTATGAAAAGAAGACATCGAGAAATGGCGCTCATCTCCGGAAGATAGCAAGTTACTCAGTTTATTTTGAACAACCACATTGTTCCTAGTGTTGAATTCATCTTGATTAATTTTGGTAGCATCTCCGAAAAGGAATGAGGACTTACGAAATAATTTTGCCATCCGTCCGAAGCAGAGGGGTTATGGCCATCAAACTACGCTAGTCTAGCTTCCCCTACAACATCACAATATCTTCTTCAGGCTGTCAGGATGAACTTGGGGGTTCAGACGGAAGTATCTGCTAGTCCTCTCGTACCCTGGGAGAACCCAGCCACCGTGCCTTCAGAAAGAAGAGTATTGGAGAACAACAATACAAAAAAAATCGTGCTGGATTAATTTTAAGTTCCAATGAAGAAAATGCAAGTTATTCTTAAAGAATGAGATATACTCTCGTGAGAAGCAGTTCCAGCGAAAACTATACTCCCAGCGAGAAAAAGGTTTCTGTGAGAATCGAGTACCCTACAAGAAGTAGGTTCCAGCAAAATCAATACCCCCCGCTAGAAGTAGATTCCAGCAAGTACCATACCTCTGTGCGAAGCATGTTCCAGCGAGAACCAAACTCCCTCCTCGAGAAGCAGGGTCTATCAAGAACCATACCTCTATGCAAAATAGGGTTTAGCGAGGACGTTCCCCAAGTTTTATTCGGCATATATGATGTTACATCCTTATCTCAATGAGTTCATCCGTCGAACTTCTAATCCGATCATCGACCAACAAAATTATTCGGGTATTCGTCCAACCAACCATCAAAATCTCGCTATATTATTTTCAGCTAAAGGGTCCATCGAATTCTGAAATTAATATTCGATCGCCTAGACTTATCTTCAACATGCACCACTTCATCTCTATTTTCGACGCAATTCCATATGCATTAGGGTCATCCTATGGGTCTCCAACAATTACTTCGATTCAGCGGTCAAGTCTCTAGGGTCAGCTGTCCCGAAGCTACGCTCGATAATTGTGGATCATCAACGATGGACAGTTACTAAGAACCATGTTATATCATATCCCGAACCAATGAAACGTCTAGTCGTCTAGGGTCCGAGTCTATCTACCTTTCGATCGATATCCGAGATACTCTACTCAGCAAAACCATCCTCAATTGAATCACCATCCTCGCTAGCTCATCCCACTACTCTATCGTTCTGTCCTGAATCCATCACAAAAATTTTGATCGACTGATACGACATCTCATATTGTTATTCACAAAATTTCTGAATCATAGACTTTCTCCGATTTGTATATGTAGAATGTGAATGATAGATTAATTCATTAAGAGTAGAGGAGAGTACATTATATAGGATAGGCTAACACCTCCCTATTAGTCTATCCGATGTGGGACTAAACTCAACTTAACACATAACTCAACACCCTCCCTCAAGCTGGAGCATAGATGTCAATCATGCCTAGCTTGTTACAGAGAAATTGAACCCGAGGACCTAGAAGAGATTTTGTAAATATAACATTTATCTGATTGTCAGTTCTCACATGGTAAAAATTTATCATCCCTTTCTGATACTCATCACGGACAAAGTGAATGTCGATTTCAATGTGCTTTGTCCTTTCATGAAATATAGGTTTAGTAGTAATATGAATAGCAGACTGGTTATCACACCACATATTTGCTGCTTTATATCCTGTTTCTTCTCCCAGTTCTTGTAGAAGATGCTGCAGATATAGCACATCTGCTGTGCCATGAGCAATTATCCGATATTTCGCTTTCGAGCTTTATCGTGCGATCACACTCTGCTTCTTGTTCTTCCATGATACCAAGTTCCCGCCAATGAAGACCGAGTACCCAGATATAAACCGTCTATCCGTAAGAATGGCACCTCAGTCATCATCAGTAAAGCACTCAACATAAGTATGCCCCTTATTCTCGGATTCTGAACTAGATAACTCATAATTCTGAGAACTGCCTCCCAATGTGGAACTCGTGGTGAAGACATGAATCTACTAGCAACACTGTCGGCAAAGAAAATGTGTAGACGAGTAGTTGAGTTTTCCAACTACTCGACGATATTGATCTGGATCGGTCATCAGTGTCCCCTCGTCGGAAAGTAACTTTATCCCTGGGTCCATGGGCGAGGTTTCTCCCTTAGCTTGCATCATTCCTGCATCATTTAGGATGTCAAGCACATATTTTCTCTGAGACATTACAATGTCCTGCTTATCCCGTGTGACTTCTGAGCCCAAAAAATAGCTCAACGATCCCAAATCCTTGGTTTGATTGTTCTTCTAGAAACTTTTTTAGTTCTGCAATGCCCTGACTGTCGTCTCTTGTGATCACAATATCGTCCATATAGACACCGAGTAGTATCCTTCCAGCTAATGTCTGATGATAAAATACTGAATGATCCTTCTTTGATTGGCACATGCCAAACTGAGTAACCACATTTGTAAAACGACCAAACCATGCACGAGGGGATTGTTTGAGACCATAAAGGGCGTTCCACAGATGACACACTTTATGTGGTGCCCCGTTCCCCCTATTCGGGGAGCGCGGCTAAGAAATACTAGACGGTATCGTTCGATCGGGATAGATTGAAACAAGAACCCATCCTCTTTATGGATTTGCTTCTTCGGAATCGATTCCCATATTCAGTGGACCGTGCCCCCGGGATCGACTTAGCGGCAGAGTCAGGAGGGACCTCTCCGCTGCATTCTTTGTTGCCTAGGTTTCGCTGTCGCTTGTTGCTTTCGTGCTTTGAGTTGGTTTTCTGATTTGCTTGAGATTTCTTGAACGGTTTCGATGGATTTTATTATTTCGTTCTTCGAACTGCACTTCAATTCCGATAATGGAAAGAGTGGAAGAGGTATTGATCAACTGTTCGTGGCAATGCAGGTGATCCAGCAGTAGGCGTCGCTCGAACGGACTCCTAGAGCACTTCTTTCCTTCTTCCTTCCAACTACTAAGTGAGTGGCTACCATCCCGATTAGCTAGCCCTTCTTGCTAGTCTTCACATCTGAATCTTGTATTCGTGCTTGCCCCGATCAAACGATACCAAGTAATAACTAAAAGACTTCAAGATAATAAGGGAATAGACTTGGATCAATTGCTTGTCAATGAAACTTGTGAACGGTTACTTGCTTACATGCTTGCTCGTTTGAATTGTTCATCATATGCATAAATACAAGTTAGAATGCTTACTTCTTCTATAAATATGCTATATGTAGAACACTTTTTGCCATGCAACAATTGATCAGGGAGACTATGCAAAATAAACCATACAATGCTACATATCTCCTGATTTCATGCCTCAGTTACATAAATGGTAAACTTAACACAAACGCCGTTGATCACGGACAACTTGTGCACAAGGCCTTCGGGTTCCTGCGGACGGTTGCTGGGGCACTGGCACCGATCCGATCCGGACGGAACTTCATGATAGTCTCATGTCCCGGGCAGGATTATGCAGCACCTCCACTACTTCGTTGCATACCATCCTCGCCCATAGACTATAACGTCCATTATGGCATCAAGCCAGTGATCCTCTCGTATATTTAAACCTGTTGCAACTAACTTGTGTCTTCTTAGCAGGGAAGGCAGGGTAAGTATTATACAGGTGGTTCAGACGGGCAGGTAAATATCACCGAACGGTGGCGGGTTATTTCAATGATTTCTATATCTATTTCTTGCTTTAAAATGAACTAAAGCAAGATAGAAACCCACAATAAATATGCATGCTTCATTAAAACAATGTGTTGATTGGTATAGTTGGGTTAGCTTGCCTTCACAAGTACGTTTCGATGTACTGACCCTCGTTGAAACAGGTTCCCCGCGCTAAGGAGAACCAAGCGAGGAGCAGGAGACAAACCCCCAATCCAGTCCAGCTGTAGGCACGCCTTGACCGTGCCACCTTTTGAATCATTTTGAAGAAGGAGCTAGCCACCGAGCAAATATGCAGCTTCTTGCAAAGCCGTCGTTCTGACCCAAGGTCTTATATTTTGAGTTTAGTAAGGGATGTAATGTACAGGACTGCTATCTTATTTTGTGTCAACACTTTTGTAAGCCCATGGAGGCAAATCCTAATGACTCAGTTCAAGGAGTTTGTAATAGATATTGATATTATCAATAAAAAGAGAACTTTTCCATGCTTCAAATCTGTGTTCATTTAATCTGCGTACTCTGAATATGTGCTCGCTATGCGAAAAATAAAATACTTAGCCTTGTGCGGTGCGCAACCTAGGTCCGCACGGCGGTCACGCCCGGGGGACGACTATCGATTCCACGGAATCAGGGCGTGACATGTTGGTATCAGAGCACAGCTTCAAAATTCCTTTGACTCTTGAACTGGAAAAGTTCCTTTAATGATAAATCCCTGTGTGAACCCCTTAACTCGTTAAGGCCAAAATGAGATACGTTCATGCAATAAGTCCATAATACCTTATGATTCTGATGTAACTTACCTTCTTTTGAAGGAATGACGCAAGTGCAACCATCTGCGCTAGCACCAGGCGAGACACAGGCTCAGGAGAGCAGCTCTGGAACATCAGGAAGCTCTCGAAGCCAACGGGGCATGTCTCGAGCAGACCCGCTTCAACAAGTGATATAAATGTTAGAAGCATAACGACAGAGAGATGATGCCCGCCAAGCCAAGTTCGAAAGAAATCTAGAGGCCCAGCTCTCAGTCCAGCAAAAGCAGGTAGATACCCTGCAGCAGCTTGTTTAGACTATGGCCTCCAACCAGTCCGCAGCGACAGCAGCGACTCCGGTGGAACAACCAATCCTTGAAGTAGAGACTCCGCTAGTGCCAAGGACGAGGGAAGTGACTGCCTTCACCTTTGGTAACTTCAAGAAGGTCTGCAATACGCCATTTAACGGGACTGAGGACCCAATCGTGGCCCTAGATTGGCTCGCCGAGCTTGAAGATCATTTTTCTCTCCTAGAAGTGCCGGAAGACAAGCACGTCACCTGTGCCCAACTACAGCTTCGCCTCAATGCGCACGACTGGTGGGACATGCATCGACGATCTCTTCAACTTGGCCATGGAGAGGAGGTGATCGCGTGGACGACTTTTCGTGCTGCGTTTGAGGAGGAGTTTATACCCCCGCCTATATGCCGTCAGCGAGAAAACGAGTTTGTACAACTACGGCAGGGCAGCATGACGGTTAAGCAATACTCTGCAGAATTTAATAAACTGGCCAAATTTGCTAGTGCTTATCTACCGGATGCAGCGAGTCATGCCAGATGATTTGAAGGAGGGCTACGTCCTGGCATCCACGGGCACGTAGTCGTTCTACAGTATCAGACAATGAGGGAAGTCCTAAACCATGCCCTCTCCCTCGAACCGCAGTATCCTCACGTTGCTGCCGGCGCTGTGCAAACTTCCAATCACAAACGCCAAGGCAATGATAGAGGAAACACTGCTGCAAAGCGCCCTAACAACGGTGGTTCAAAAAAGGGAAACCCAGGGCCTCCATGCTCCTTCTGCGGAAAGCTCTACCATACGGCTGAGAAGTGCCGTCAGAAACTAGGCTTATGCCTCATTTGTGGAGATGCGAACCACGGGATTAGTGATTGTCCTCAGAGCCGCCAATTAGTGATTGTCCTCAGAGCCGCCACAATCGTCGCACTCAACAACCAAATCAGACTGCGGCAAACCAAGCCAACCGAGCTGCGCCTCAGCAAGGGCGTAATCAAGCTCAAGGCTGGGTCTACACCATGACACGGGAAGAAGCTCTAGCTTCGGATACCGTCGTGTCAGGTACTTTGCTTTTCAATAATATACCTGCTCGTGTTCTATTTGATTCAGGTGCAATGCATAGTTTTATTTCTACAAATTTTGTCATCGAGAACAATGTAAAAATGACTCCGTTGCACCTAGATTTAAGTGTTAGCACCCCCTCCGGTATGAAAATACCTGTTCGTTCAGTATGCCAAGATGGTCACATCTGTATTGGAGGAAGGAAACTATCGCTGGATGTTTTAGTTCTTGATGTACGGGACTACGATATCATTTTGGGAATGGATTGGCTTGGGCCTGCGTGGCAACTATAGAGTGTGCAGAAAAACGAGTCATTTTCCGTCTGCCCGGAGAAGCCGAGTTCTGTTACACTAGTAGTCCAGCAACAGATGCGAACGGGGCCTCCATGGTGATTTCAGCAAAATCTGCTTGGCGAATGCTCCACACAGGCTACGAGGAATTCCTAGCGTCGGTTCGGGACACACGGCAAACGTCGAGCCTACTTCCGTTGAGGCGGAGTTCCCCGATGTGTTTTCGAGCGAAATACCCGGCATGCCGCCAGACCGAGAGATTGAATTCACTATCGATACATTTCCAAATACACAGCCTATTTCAAAACCTCCGTACAGAATGGCCCCTGCTGTAGAACTGATAGAATTGAAAAGCCAGCTCCATGAATTACTTGATCGTGGGTTCATCCGTCCGAGCGTGTCTCCTTGGGGTGCGCCTGTGCTCTTTGTGAAGAAGAAGGAAGGAACGCTACGCCTCTGTATAGACTATCGAGAATTGAATAAAGTCACAATCAGAAACAAATATCCTCTGCCACGGCTAGACGACTTGTTTGATCAGCTACAGGGGGCAGCAGTGTTTTCTAAGGTCGATCTTCGCTCAGGTTACCACCAGCTGAAGATTAAGCCCGAAGACACGCCAAAGACTGCCTTTCGAACCCGATACAGACATTACGAGTTCTCAGTGATGCCGTTTGGACTGATGAATGTACCTGCCGCATTCATGGATTTGATGAACCGTGTATTTAGGCCCTTCATCGATAAATTCGTGGTGGTTTTTATCGATGATATCTTGGTGTACTCGAAGACTAGGGATGAGCACGCAGGACACCTGCGGATGGTGCTGCAAACCCTTCGAGACAACAAGTTGTATGCAAAATTAAGTAAATGTGACTTTTTGCTAGACAATATCTCATTTTTGGGACATATCATCTCTGCGAAAGGTATTTCAGTTGATCCGAAGAAGGTAGAAGCCATTATGCAGTGGAAACGACCGGAGTCAGCTAGCGACATCCGAAGTTTTCTTGGACTGGCAGGTTACTACCGCAGGTTTATACAGAATTTTGCTAGAATTGCTTCGCCCTTGACTCAGCTCACACGGAAGGGTGCGAAGTTTACTTGGACGGACGACTGTGAACCTTCGTTTGCGGAGTTAAAGCAGCACCTTGTCTCTGCCCCAATCCTTACTCTGCCGAACGGATCGGATAATTTTAAAATATACAGTGATGCATCAGGTAAAGGACTGGGATGTGTTCTGATGCAGAAGGATAAGGTGACAGCCTTCGCATCGAGGCAGTTAAAGCCTCACGAGAAGAACTATCCGACTCATGATTTGGAATTGGCTGCAGTAGTGTTTGCGCTGAAGCTGTGGCGCCACTACCTTTATGACGTGCCGTGTGAAATCTACACGGACCATAAGAGCTTGAAATACTTGTACACTCAAAAATATTTGAATCTTCGGCAGCGGCGATGGCTTGAACTCCTAAGCGACTTCGATCTCATGATCAGATATACGCCTGGAAAGGAAAACGTAGTAGCTGATGCATTGAGTCGAGTGTTCGTAGGGAGTTTGGCTATTGATGATAGGCTGCGCCGAGATCTTGAATCACTGGGTATTACACTGAAAATTAGATACAAAAAGTGGGTGCAAGTAGCACAGTTGCGCCTCGAACCCGACTTGTTACATAAAGTGAAGGCCGCTCAGAAGGATGACTCATTCCTGCAAAAGATTCATGCCCTTATTTTAGCAGGAAAGGCGTCCGACTTTGCGGTAGGCGCGGACGAGACGCTTCGAGTGAAGGGAAGACTGTGCGTTCCAAACGACGCGGCTCTCAGAAAAGAGATCCTCACGGAGGTCCATTATGCTAGTTATACTTCCCATCCGGGTAGCATAAAGATGTATCGGGATCTTCGTACGACATTTTGGTGGCACGGCTTGAAATGGGATGTGGCACAGTTCGTGTCGTATTGCATGGCTTGTCAGAGAATAAAGGCCGATCAACAGAAACCAGGCGGAGAGCTTCAGAGCCTTGCTATTCCGGAGTGGAAATATGATCATATAACGATGGATTTTATTGTTGGCTTGCCAAGGACGCAACGGGGACATGATGCAGTCTGGGTTATCGTCGATCGACTCACCAAGTCAGCTCACTTTATGCCTATCAAGTCTACTTGGAGTGCCGACCGCCTAGCTCAGATATATCTCAACGAAATCGTTCGGCTCCATGGCGTACCCGTATCTATAGTCTCCGATCGAGATGGTCGATTCATATCGTGTTTCTGGGGAAGCCTGCAGTCAGCAATGGGGATGAAGTTGAAGTTCAGCTCCACCTACCATCCACAGACCGACGGCCAAACAGAACGTGTCAACCAGATCCTCGAAGACATGCTGCGACTCTGCGCCTTGGACTTGAAGACTAGTTGGGACCTTCATCTACCTTTAGTCGAATTTTCTTACAACAATAGTTATCAATCAAGCATACAGATGGCGCCGTATGAGACGTTATACGGGCGAAAGTGTCGATCTCCGATCTGCTGGGACGAAGTTGGTGAACGGCAGATACTTGGCCCCGAGCTCGTGGAGCAGACTGTCCAAAAAGTTCAATTGATTCGGGAAAGATTAAAGGTAGCTCAAAGCCGTCAAAAGAGCTATGCGGATATACATCGAAGACCGCTAGAGTTCCTAGTAGGCGACTGGAAATTCCTCAAGGTCTCGCTCATGCGAGGAGTCAGCAGGTTCGGAGCGAAGGGAAAGCTAAGTCCGAGATTTGTCGGTCCGTTCGAAATACTAAAGCGAGTTGCCTCAGTTGCTTATCAGATTGCCCTACCACCATCCCTATCCGACGTACATGATATATTCCATGTTTCTTAACTTAGGAAATACGTGTACGATCCAAGCCATGTGGTAGACCTGGAACAACTGAACCTTCAGCCTGACTTGACGTATGTTGAACAACCTTTGCAAATTTTGGATAGGAAAGAAAAGCTGCTTTGGACTCGTTCGGTTCCTCTCGTGCGCGTGCTTTGGCGGAATCACTCTGTTGAAGAATCTACTTGGGATCTTGAATCAGAGATGAGGGAAAGGTTTCCCTCATTATTTCCTAGTGGTAGGTTCTATTCTTTAAGTTTCGGGACAAAACTTCCAATTAGTTGGGTAGGATGTGGTGCCCCGTTCCCCCTATTCGGGAAGCGCGGCTAAGAAATACTAGACGGTATCGTTCGATCAGGATAGATTGAAACAAGAACCCATCCTCTTTATGGATTTGCTTCTTCGGAATCGATTCCCATATTCAGTGGACCGTGCCCCCGGGATCGACTTAGCGGCAGAGTCAGGAGGGACCTCTCCGCTGTATTCTTTGTTGCCTAGGTTTTGCTGTCGCTTGTTGCTTTCGTGCTTTGAGTTGGTTTTCAGATTTGCTTAAGATTTCTTGAACGGTTTCGATGGATTTCATTGTTTTCGTTCTTCGAACTGCACTTCAATTCCGATAATGGAAAGAGTGGAAGAGGTATTTATCAGCTGTTCGTGGCAATACAGGTGATCCAGCAGTAGGCGTCGCTCGAACGGACTCCTAGAGCACTTCTTTCCTTCTTCCTTCCAACTACTAAGTGAGTGGCTACCATCCCGATTAGCTAGCCCTTCTTGCTAGTCGTCACATCTGTCACGACCCGCACCCGGTTATTCGGGCACAAGTGCGTGGGCACGTCCAGCCTACGCCGCAGTGTCGGCGGTAGTACGCTATCTAGGTCTTTTCTGGGGTCAATAAGTATCTATCTTATCCACAATAAATAGACAAGGAAAGTAACAGGAAATAGGAATGCTAACTTTTATAAAACAAATTGTGACAACAGATCCATAGTTAATACAAAGCCAGAAGATAGATCGGGGACAAACCCGAGTATATACTGAAAAGAAAATAAAATAATAACTAACTGGCTACTCCTCCTCAAGGTAGTCTCCTGAGTGGGAACCGGCTCCTCATATGTGTCACCTGCTAACTCATAGTGGGCATAAAAGGTAGGGGCAAGTCCTCATCATCGCCTAAAACAACGGATCCAGTCAGGAAAGGAGCAAAGTACACAATGCACAACAAGATTAAACTAAATATTCATGACAATTAACTTGAGTATCATGTTGAGAAAGTTGCATAGAAGAACATCAATATCTCAGAGTTAATGCTATAAACAGGAATATAAGAAAGCAGGAAATAAATGAGACAGGATATGAAACTACAACAGTCAGCAAGAACTATAACTAGACCAGAAGCTATCTGTGTGAACTTGTGTTTATTTTAGAATACATAGTTGGCATGTAGGGGTTTATAAGGCTAATCCGGCCGTCTTAGACGGCTATTAAACATGAACAATCGAGATCCGGCTGATGGACAGTCGTGTACCAACAGCTATTAGACAATACAGGGGAAAGGGTAAACTCCATGCCTCCTTAGTATTCTCCCACCCGACACGAAAAACAAGACAGGAACTACCAATATTCAAGACATAAAATTCAGTATTTCTAACATTAGGTGTAAACATCAAGGGTACATGTATGGCAGGGAATTAATTATCACAATATATAAAGATTAACTTAAAGTGCAGGTACTTGCCTGTTGTTTGGATCTGATTAATTTGGTTCTCGGGGAAATTTCCAGAGATGAGTCCAAAAGCTGAAATAGACATTACCATCACGCTCAAAAGACGTTAAATAGCTAGAAACGCCTGTCCTTGGGTCCAATTTGGAGACAAGGGCAAAAACGGCAGTTTCGGGTCAAAACGGGGTCCGCCGGTGGGCCCGCTTTGCACCGAAAAATGCGTCCGGGTCAAAAGTCTCCAAATTCACCAAACTTAGTGTCAACAGGTCAGGAACGCTGATACGAACCCAACGGAACTTCCAGATTTGGATTCTGATGAGCCGAACACAAAATCGCCCGTCGAGCGGGGCTTGTGGGGCCCACGACACGCGATTTCGTCAACGTTCTCAGAATCGAACCAAACTTGACCCACAGGACCAGCGTATCGCTACGAGTCCGATGGCATAAGTTTCGTCTCGATTCGACGTGTGTGCACGAAGTTAGGGTGAATTGTCGAAAAGGCGGATACGGGGCGATGTTCGCGGATACGTGTTGATTCCGGTGTGCACGCACACCCGAATCAGCTTCCACGAAAACTCACACGTCCGTATCGACGATGCGTACGTATCTGTGAAGACCGCACGCGACCAAGTTGTCCCGTTTGGCGGGGCGCACTCAGTTCCGGGGTGAAATAGGGTCTGGTTTTTTCTGTTTTTGGATCGCGGTGTACGATCACCACAGGACGCGATGCCCCGAACAGTTTGTCCGGACACCGAGAGGGTCATACAGGCTTCACAACGCAATTTGCGGAATTGGAAACAGAGATACGAGGCGAAAGTTACGCGTACCTGAAGGGGACCCGAAAATCAGGGTCGAGTCGTGTCCGACTCGTGTCGGACACGCGAAGAAGAATTAGGGCTAGGGTTAGGGTTTCGACGTGTGTCTGCCGTAGGCGGCGGAGGCCGGCCGGAGACGCGCCGGAGGGGGCCGGGGAAGGTTCGCCGAGGGGTGCTGGGCCGGTGGCTGGTGGCGGCGGAGCCGACGGGCGGCGGCCGGAGCCGCTGCGGCTGCTGTTGCTGCTGTCGGCCTCCGCTGCTGCTGCTGGTCGACGGTAGGCGCCGGAGGAGGAGCGGAGGAGAGGGGAGGGGGTGCGCCGAGGGAGGAGGACGGCGGTGGCGGTGGCTGGACAGGCGGCGAGGCAGGGCGGAGCTCGGCGGGGGCGGTTAGGGTTTGGAGAGGGGTTAGGCCGGAGGAGGAAGACGGGGGCGGTTTAAATAGGGGAGCGGGCGGTTAGGAAGGCCGGCCAAGGTGGAGCGGAGGGGCGACGTGGCCGCGGAGCGCGGCGAGCGAGGCGCGGAACGCGCGGCGCTGCGCGCGGCGGCCGACGCTGGATGCGGGGCGTGGGGGGGAACTGTTCACGCGGGCGGGTCGGGCTGACGGCGGGTCGGGTTCGGCTGAACCCGACCCGACCCGATAAGGCGGGTCTGGGCCGGAATAGCGGGCTGGGCCGCGGCCCAATGGGCCAGGGGCGGGCCGGGCTGAAAAAAATAATAAAAATATAATAATAATAATAATAATAATAATAATAATAATAATTAAAAACAGTTAATTAATTAATTAATTAATAAAATAGTTTTCGGGCATTTAAAAATCGGTCTGAGGCCCAGAAAAATCCAGAAAAATTACCCTAAGTCCAGTTTTTTATTTTACACCCAAAAATATTATTTCCATGACATTTTAATATTAATTATTAACAACTAAAAATTATTTAATAATTCAGAACCTTGATTTTAATTACAGAAAATTCCCAGAAAATTTCAGAAAATTGGGAAAAATCCAAGATTTAATAATTTGAAAATTTAGGGGGTTTACAACCTACCCAACTTACAAAAATTTTGTCCTCGAAATTTAAATTATGGCAGGGTTCTCTCTGTCCAGACTCACTTGATTACAGTCTAACTGGTTTCTCTCAGGTGAACATTGCGGTCGCTACCCAACTTAGAATTCTACCCATATCCTCTAAGGCTGTACAACTAGTAAAGCTAGGTCTCAACTTAAAAAAAAAAATTTGGGTATTGAATCTTAAGTCTGCAGCACAAAACACAGCACATAGGGTCTTGTCTTAGTCATAAAGGGTTATCATCAATTCGTCCGGTCTGAGGGGTATGTCTAGCACTACAAATCAACTTATACCAACCACAGGTTTTTGTCTTTCCGAAATAAGGGAAGACGAGGATCAATAATAAAGAGTTTTAAGGGCGAGGTGGTAGAACAGAGGTATAGGGATCAAGGCGTTTAAGGAATTCTAATGGAAATTGTCAGACGGTTATGGATCGAGATTCTATTCTGGTAATGCTGATACGATATGCTCGGACGTATTTAGGGGGCAAGTAGACTAGTCGACTATATCTCAATCCACATAAAGTAGTCATGCGAAGTGCGAATCAAAATGCACTAAGGTTGATCAGACCGTAGTACACTGATTCTGAGTAGACACTTGTATTAGTGGGGTTGATCAGGCCTCAATAATATAGGTGTCACGAACAAGCCCGATAAAGAGTAAGCTTGCAAAACTAGGCTATAAAATAGCAGCATTAGTCGAGTTTAGCAAAATTAAGTGCGCTAGATGATGATGCAAAGAGGTACAAATTTATTGAAGTTCACAAGACACATATAATAAGCACAATAGCAAAAACCTCAAAATCTCTACAGTTATAAAAGCATTCCAGGTTATTTAGCAAGTTTAAAATTTACTAGGTTGGGGCTGAGGTCACGAACCAATGGGCACTAGAAAATGATATCTACGAATCACTTACGTGCATTAGTTACTCTAAGAGTCTGCACGTTCTCCATGGTCATCGTCTAAGCTTGTCCGCGTCCTGGAGCAGCGGCACAGTCCCTCACTCGATGTGCTGTTGATCCACAATACAGGCAGGCACCTAGTCTCTTCCTACAAACTTGCCAGGTGTGACCTTGTTTTCGACAAAAGCCACAAGTGGGAACTCGTTGATTCTGTCCTTGAGTTGGATTCATCCGTGGTCGCTTTGCAGCTTTTTCCTGTTGTGCTTGGTCTGGTGCTGACGCAGACGGCCGCTTCCGGCTGGACTCGATCCTTGTGGTGTACTCCACAGGTCGCACTGCAGTAAGAACGTCCCCGTCGAAGGTAATTGCATTTGAACTGCTTGGCTTACGTGACTCCGAGCTAATTCTGTCGATGAAGTTCTCCGCTTGGTTTTGCTGAGTTTCTTGTTGAACCTTCTGATAGGCATGCATCATTACGTAGAACATGCGGAACATCTGCTGTTCGTCCATAGGCGGTCCCGGTGGAAAGGAAGGCATCGGTGGAATAGGCTGCGTCGAGGGTGGAACGCCATCTTGATGGATTATTGAGGCAGGCTGACTTGCTTGACTGCCTTGTGATGATTGGCCTTCACCGACGGGTATCACATCGTCTTCTTGGGTAACCACAACGGTTTGTGGTGTTTCTGCATGATCCTCGTTGCTGGCTTGTGGGTCCATTTCCCTGTATGCAAAATAACCAATAAGAGGCGCACAGGAATCAAGGCAAGATGCAAGTTCATATTAGTTCGAATACGATACAGATATCAAAAATGATTCAAGCAAGTGGATGAGATCCTATAAACTTATCCTAGCTTTATTGCAGGCCTGTTCGGTCCCTGAGTTGAAACCGAACAATTTAGTCGTTGACCTGCATGGGCCACCACAAAAACGTGTCACGACCCGCACCCGGTTATTCAGGCACAAGTGCGTGGGCACGTCCAGCCTACGCCGCAGTGTCGGCGGTAGTACGCTGTCTAGGTCTTTTCTGGGGTCAATAAGTATCTATCTCATCCACAATAAATAGACAAGGAAAGTAACAGGAAATAGGAATGCTAACTTTTATAAAACAAATTGTGACAACAGATCCATAGTTAATACAAAGCCAGAAGATAGATCGGGGACAAACCCGAGTATATGCTGAAAAGGAAATAAAATAATAACTAACTGGCTACTCCTCCTCAAGGTAGTCTCCTGAGTGGGAACCGGCTCCTTATATGTGTCACCTGCTAACTCATAGTAGGCATAAAAGGTAGGGGCAAGTCCTCATCATCGCCTAAAACAACGGATCCAGTTAGGAAAGGAGCAAAGTACACAATGCACAACAAGATTAAACTAAATATTCATGACAGTTAACTTGAGTATCATGTTGAGAAAGTTGCATAGAAGAACATCAATATCTCAGAGTTAATGCTATAAACAGGAATATGAGAAAGCAGGAAATAAATGAGACAGGATATGAAACTACAACAGTCAGCAAGAACTATAACTAGACCAGAAGCTATCTGTGTGAACTTGTGTTCATTTTAGAATACATAGTTGGCATGTAGGGGTTTATAAGGCTAATCCGGCCGTCTTAGATGGCTATTAAACATGAACAATCGAGATCCGGCTGATGGACAGTCGTGTACCAACAGCTATTAGACAATACAGGAGAAAGGGTAAACTCCATGCCTCCTTAGTATTCTCCCACCCGACACGAAAAACAAGACAGGAACTACCAATATTCAAGACATAAAATTCAGTATTTCTAACACTAGGTGTAAACATCAAGGGTACATGTATGGCAGGAAATTAATTATCACAATATATAAAGATTAACTTGAAGTGCAGGTACTTGCCTGTTGTTTGGATCTGATTAATTTGGTTATCGGGGGAAATTTCCAGAGATGAGTCCAAAAGCTGAAATAGACATTACCATCACGCTCAGAAGACATTAAATAGCTAGAAACGCCTGTCCTTGGGTCCAATTTTGAGACAAGGGCAAAAACGGCAGTTTCGGGTCAAAACGGGGTCCGCCGGTGGGCCCGCTTTGCATCGAAAAACGTGTCCGGGTCAAAAGTCTCCAAATTCACCAAACTTAGTGTCAACAGGTCAGGAACGCTGATACGAACCCAACGGAACTTCCAGATTTGGATTCCGATGAGCCGAACACAAAATCGCCCGTCGAGCGGGGCCTGTGGGGCCCACGACACGCGATTTCGTCAACGTTCTCAGAATCGAACCAAACTTGACCCACAGGACCAGCGTATCGCTACGAGTCCGATGGCGCAAGTTTCGTCTTGATCCGACGTGTGTGCACGAAGTTAGGGTGAATTGCCGAAAAGGCGGATACGGGGCGATGTCCGCGGATACGTGTTGATTCCGGTGTGCACGCACACCCGAATCAGCTTCCACGAAAACTCACACGTCCGTATCGACGATGCGTACGTATCTGTGAAGACCGCATGCGACCAAGTCATCCCGTTTGGCGGGACGCACTCAGTTCCGGGGTGAAACAGGGTCTGATTTTTCCTATTTTTGGATCGCGGTGTGCGATCACCACAGGACGCGATGCCCCGAACAGTTTGTCCGGACACCGAGAGGGTCATACAGGCTTCACAATGCAATTTGCGGAATTGGAAACAGAGCTACGAGGCGAAAGTTACGCGTACCTGAAGGGGACCCGAAAATCAGGGTCGAGTCGTGTCCGACTCGTGTCGGACACGCGAAGAAGAATTAGGGCTAGGGTTAGGGTTTCGACGTGTGTCGGCCGTAGGCGGCGGAGGCCGGCCGGAGACGCGCCGGAGGGGGCCGGGGAAGGTTCGCCGAGGGGTGCTGGGCCGGTGGCTGGTGGCGGCGGAGCCGACGGGCGGCGGCCGGAGCCGCTGCGGCTGCTGTTGCTGCTGTCGGC
This sequence comes from Iris macrosiphon, assembly GCA_036927795.1. Lineage (NCBI taxonomy): Eukaryota > Viridiplantae > Streptophyta > Magnoliopsida > Asparagales > Iridaceae > Iris > Iris macrosiphon. Next base: position 124,501 of record JAYESA010000447.1, read on the forward strand.
CTCCGCTGCTGCTGCTGGTCGACGGTAGGCGCCGGAGGAGGAGCGGAGGAGAGGGGAGGGGGTGCGCCGAGGGAGGAGGACGGCGCTGGCGGTGGCTGGGCAGGCGGCGAGGCAGGGCGGAGCTCGGCGGGGGCGGTTAGGGTTTGGAGAGGGGTTAGGCCGGAGGAGGAAGACGGGGGCGGTTTAAATAGGGGAGCGGGCGGTTAGGGGGGCCGGCCAAGGCGGAGCGGAGGGGCGACGTGGCCGCGGAGCGCGGCGAGCGAGGCGGAACGCGCGGCGCTGCGCGCGGCGGCCGGCGCTGGACGCGGGGCGTGGGGGGGAACTGTTCACGCGGGCGGGTCGGGCTGACGGCGGGTCGGGTTCGGCTGAACCCGACCCGACCCGATAAGGCGGGTCTAGGCCGGAATAGCGGGCTGGGCCGCGGCCCAATGGGCCAGGGGCGGGCCGGGCTGAAAAAAATAATAAAAATATAATAATAATAATAATAATAATTAAAAACAGTTAATTAATTAATTAATTAATTAAATAGTTTTCGGGCATTTAAAAATAGGTCTGAGGCCCAGAAAAATCCAGGAAAATTACCCTAAGTCCAGTTTTTCATTTTACACCCAAAAATATTATTTCCATAATATTTTAATATTAATTATTAACAACTAAAAATTATTTAATAATTCAGAACCTTGATTTTAATTACAGAAAATTCCCAGAAAATTCCAGAAAATTGAGAAAAATCCAAGATTTAATAATTTGAAAATTTAGGGGGTTTACAACATCTGAATCTTATATTCGTGCTTGCCCCGATCAAACGATACCAAGTAATAACTAAAAGACTTCAAGATAATAAGGGAATATACTTAGATCAATTGCTTGTCAATGAAACTTGTGAACGGTTACTTGCTTACATGCTTGCTCGTTTGAATTGTTCATCATATGCATAAATACAAGTTAGAATGCTTACTTCTTCTATAAATATGCTATATGTAGAACACTTTTTGCCATGCAACAATTGATCAGGGAGACTATGCAAAATAAACCATACAATGCTACATATCTCCTGATTTCATGCCTCGGTTACATAAATGGTAAACTTAACACAAACACCGTTGATCACGGACAACTTGTGCACAAGGCCTTCGGGTTCCTGCGGACGGTTGCTGGGGCACTGGCACCGATCCGATCCGGACGGAACTTCATGATAGTCTCATGTCCCGGGCAGGATTATGCAGCGCCTTCACTACTTCGTTGCATACCATCCTCGCCCATAGACTATAACGTCCATTATGGCATCAAGCCAGTGATCCCCTCGTATATTTAAACCTGTTGCAACTAACTTGTGTCTTCTTGGCAGGGAAGGCAGGGTAAGTATTATACAAGTGGTTCAGACGGGCAGGTAAATGTCACCGAACGGTGGCGGGTTATTTCAATGATTTCTATATCTATTTCTTGCTGTAAAATGAACTAAGGCAAGATAGAAACCCATAATAAATATGCATGCTTCATTAAAACAACGTGTTGATTGGTATAGTTGGGTTAGCTTGCCTTCACCAGTACGTTTCGATGTACTGACCCTCGTTGAAACAGGTTCCCCGCGCTAAGGAGAACCAAGCGAGGAGCAGGAGACAAACCCCCAATCCAGTCCAGCTGTAGGCACGCCTTGACCGTGCCACCTTTTGAAGCATTTTGAATAAGAAGCATTTTGAAGAAAGAGCTAGCCACCGAGCAAATATGCAGTACGTGGCAAAGCCGTCGTTCCGACCCAAGGTCTTATATTTTGAGTTTAGTAAGGGATGTAATGTACATGACTGCTATCTCATTTTGTGTCAACACTTTTGTAAGCCCATGGAGGCAAATCCTTATGACTCGGTTCAAGGAGTTTGTAATAGATGTTGATATTATCAATAAAAAGAGAACTTTTTCATGCTTCAAATCTGTGTTCATTTAATCTGCGTACTCTGAATATGTGCTCGCTATGCGAAAAATAAAATACTTAGCCTTGTGCGGTGTGCAACCTAGGTCCGCACGGCGGTCACGCCCGGGGGACGACTATCGATTCCACGGAATCGGGGTGTGACACTTTACCCTCTCTTGGAACAAACCCGGGAGGTTGCGCCACATATACTTGAAGAAATGCATTCTTGATATCCAGTTATAGCAACGGTCAGTCATAGCGAACAGCTAAGGCCAAGAGGACGCGCCCAGAGGTCATTCGAGCGACTGGGGAGAATGTCTCAAAATAATCCTCACCATAGGTCTGAGAATAACCTTTTGCCACCAGACGAGCCTTCAGGCGATCAAGAGTGCCATCCGATTTTACCTTAATATTGAACATCCATTTGCAACCCATTGCCTTCTTACCATGAGGTAAATCAACCAAGTTCAACCAAGTTCCATGTATGGTTCTCTCGAAGTGCTTTCATTTCCTCTTCTATAGCAGCACGCCAGCCGGGATGTTTAAGACCCTCCTCTGCAGAATTGGGAATCTGAATTCCATCAATAGTCGCCACCAATGATTATGTGTGGCTCGCAAGCCCTTTGTAATTGTGAACGTACAATGAATGATCACGACATGTGTCACGCCCCAATCCCGCAAGGGTCAATCGTCCTCGTCTGGATCCTTTGTGGAACCGATCGTCCTCGCCTGGGAGTGATGCCGTGCGAGGCTGGAGTTGCGCTCGCACAAGGCAAGAACGTACAGTGATAGAAAATCTATTTGAAACACAAGTTAGATAACACATTCACAGATAGTTGAACACAAAGTATAGGAAGAAAATATGATTTTCATTGATAATTCAGAGTAATTTACATAGAGTTTACATTTAATATTTTATATAGTATCGTAAATCAGATAATTATTAACAAATTATTAACTTTTAGAAAGTATATTTTATATTTTATGCATTATTTTAAGTATTTTCAGTAATGTTTCTTAGCAGTTTTAAAATTGAATGAAATACTAGTCACCATTGTCAATCGGTTTACATGCGATATAAGTTTTCTTCTTTTATATGCTTTTACAGCTTACTATTTTTTTACATCCTTGCTGATTGGTCTTTTTCATTCTTTTTTTTTCCGAAATGACTCAATGAAAATATTGGTTAGTATCGGATATCGGTCGTTATAGGATCGGAGACATGCCAAATCGTATCGGTATCAGCTGTATCGGATCGGTATCAGCCGATACTGCAAACTATGCTTCAAGGGGAAAAAAGATTTTGACATATCGATATTGTTCACTGATTGACACTGGAAAGTACTTGCTAGTATAGAGCGTTATCACTTAAGATCATTGACATTACCATAACATTTTTCGCCTTTTTTAGGCATTGAATGTATGGTAAGCTACTGATACAATTAAACTGGTTATGTTATATATTATACGGTTGTAGGATTTGTTTTAACTGGTCTTCAGCTTCCAGGTTATAAATACTCTTATGATGAACTAATTTCAGTTCCATATATCTAGGAGACATTACAAAATCTGAGCCGCATTGTTGGTTTGGAATTGATTCCATGCATATTTATCCAGGAGAAACTCCAAAATTGGTATTGTATTTGTAACGGACTCAAAACGGGTACACACATATATAGGGACCAGAATCAGTGCAAAGCAACTTGGTAGCAAAATTAATATAAATGGAACGCCAAAATCAATGTCACATCCATGACACCATATTGACACCTATCTTGCTGCATGCGTAATGTGCATCTCCGTGCAACATAGATGGAAATACATCACATAATCATATATATTTTAGAAGCATGCTGGCCAAGGAAACTTAATCAAGAAAGGCTATTTATTGCATCATTTCTGAATTATCAGTCTCGTAGAAGGCTTGCTATTGGCTGCTCCATTTATGTTAACAACAATACCGTTTGCCAAAGTCAATGCTATATATGTCCTAGTGAATTATCATTTTTTTCTATTTACTCAAGAAAAGTAACTTTCTACAGTTGTTTATGCTTGAATTTTATTTTGTCACATTTATACACGCAAAAATGCCGTGTCTTGATAATGGGACAAATAAATGTCGTGTCTGTTCGCGGTATATGTATCAGTCTGTTGCAGCACAGCCTCAAATTGTGAAATAGCTGAAGTGGCAAACAGTTTTGTGTTCGATCAAAGGCAAAGATCCACATTTACAACATCAGAGATCGCACATTTTACATCATTGAATCTTTCATCAATCTTCAATTTAACTCATTTACATTTGACTATGCATATAATGACATCAAAAATAATACTACAACCCAAAAGTTTCTGATGATCCTTCCCTTCCCACTTATCATGTAACTCCATGGGGATGGCACATCCTTGTTGAGGACGGTCACTTTCCATTATTTTGAAGGCAATTGAGGGTTTATTTTTGGAATCCAAAGCTGTGGATGAAATAATTTTGTCCAATAAATATTATCCTTAAAATATAATCTCTCTTACGGTGTAGGTGAATAGCAAAACCCATTCCAGTTTATAACATTTGTATTCCTAACCTTAGTTACTGCGCAAAAAGTTGACATTTGCGTAACCATAGCAAACGTCATAAAAGTTGAAATTTCCCAAACTATCATGTTGCTTACCTTTTCCTCCAGGTGTTAACTCAGTCGGGCGATCAGACCCAAATTTGATAGGGTTTGACTTGGTCAGGGTTGAGCCAACCCAATCTTGAGCCGCATGCAGGGTCGGGCTAGGCTGGAGACCAAAACCCAAAATCCAGTCCAGGTCCAGACTTGGGTAGGCATTAGTCTGGCCGGCCCACTGGCCAATTCGTTTACAAAAAATATATTAAATTTAGTTTACAAATATGCATGTATATGTAAATATAATAACAAATTGATGTATGATTGGTGGTTAGCTAGTAAAGGCTAAGGAATTAGAAAATTGAGCAAAAAGGCATAACAGTTCGTCTAAAAGTGAAAAGAAACAAGCTAAAGACATGTATCATAGGACTGGGTTTGACTAATCTGGAACGGGAAGAGGATGGTCTAAGAGTCATGAATTGCTGAGGTGCGACTCTGTGGTAGTTCTTAGCCCTCCTGGACTTCGCGACCACCACTTCCAGCTTCTCGGACATATGCAATTTAGTCTCCTTACTATGAGGGAATACGCCTGATCTACGATCTGCCAGTAGGTGGGATCTAATGACAGCTCGAGAGATAGGAGTCAGGTTCTCCTCACCAGAGCCGAGGATACTGATGACAGCTCAAGCGGCTCCAAGCCAGATCTTAAGCTGCTGACCTGCGACAAAATACTACCCCAGACCATCCCTCGACGAGGAAGACGACGCCAACACATCGCGCTCCACCTCATCCACCCAACTGGGACGAGCACCACACCCTGAAACTGCCCCTCCTTTACCTCCGGCATGGAAGATCCAGCATGTAGGATAGGAGTAGGCTCCTCAGAAGGATCTGGAAGAGTGACAGGGGAGACCCTGCACGAAGAGTATGGAGAAACCGAAACAGGATCTGATGGGGTCAAAGGAAGAAACTGGGAGGAGACTAATGGAGCGATAGTACGGGGTGAGTGGGTCGGGGGGGGGAGGGACCAGGGAAGGTGAGTAAGGAACAATTAGAGGGGCCGAAGAGACAGAAGGATGGGCTTGGTAGAGGACTAGGGGATGGCAGGGGATTGGGAGAGGGGACCAGGGGGATGGTTTGGCGGGAGGGGAGATCAGAGGACCAGGGAATGTGAGTAAGGAACAATTAGAAGGGCTGAAGAGACAGAAGAATGGGCTTGGTAGAGGACTAGGGGATGGCAGGGGATTGGGAGAGGGGACCAGGGGGATGGTTTGGCGGGAGGGGAGATCAGAGGAGCAGGCAGAAGACTAGAGGGTGACAAAGGGGGGTACAGACTGAAGCAAGGCGGGAGGGTGGCAGTCGAGGATGGAGGGGGGAGCTAACAGGGGCTCCAACTAAAGAGACCGGGGGGGCACTAACAGAAGGCAAAGTTGTACATCCTTAGAAGATTACAACAGTGAAATATCGGCCTACTCTGAACTCGGTATATGAAGTAAGGAGTTTCTTGGGTCTAGTCAGATATTATAGAAAGTTTGAGAAAGATGTTGCTAGAATTGTAAAGCCCATGACAAAGCTGACAAGGAAGAATGAAGACTTTATATGGATTGAGGATTGCAAGGATGCATTTGATTAGTTGAAGAAGAGATTGACCAAGCCTCCTATTTTGATGTTTTAAAATCTGTATTGGTAGGATTTGTTATCTTCAGTTATACTTTTGGGAAAGGCTTAGGATGTGTATTGGAGCAGAATAAGAAAGAAGTGGCGTACGTGTCACGTCCGATCTCCCGCAGGATCGGCCGTCCCCGCTAGGCGCGAATCACCACGCCAGCGCTCCCGCAGGACGATCGTTCTCATCTGAACGTGATGCCGCACGAGCACAAGTTGCGTCCGTGCAAGGCCATGATCCAATATGCGGTAAAATGACTAAGCCACAAAGTCGCACAGATAGTCCGAATGCAGCCGTACGCAACGCTCCAAGGTTCCAGAGCAGACTCCACGCCTTAGCTCGTACGAAGGGGTTTTCGTACCGAATGAAGTTCTCCCGCACCCTGCAAGCAATCTGGTGGATTATCAGTACATGAATGCACTGGTGGAGAGGTTTCTCGTCCGCTCGGTAAATCCAAACACGTTATATAGGTTCCGTGCACCATCTATTTAGTTGTCTTTCTAGTCTTGCCTTAGGATCAGTGTCATGGCATAATGAGAAGCCTAACTCGTGTGGCAGTACGCCGTGCGATATAAGAGTAACACGGCGAGACTTACCAACTTACCATTCGTCCTTCCCTGTCCAAGGCAACCATGTTAAACCAAGCACGATTATATACATATTGAAATCCAAGAAAAATGCATAAGCAAACACAAGTGTCACGGACAGGGTTCTAACTCAAGTGCACGAGTTACACGGATACTCAGGTGTGTTGCAGAAGATGTTCAAGTGTTCAATTATATACAAGTGTGCACAGAGGTCTAATACTCATATCCGTTCAGTATTCCAGATTCTAGGTGCCATGCAATGACTCGCACTTGGATTGCCGCTAAGCAAGGATGACTTATCTATATGAACATGGGGTCATTGGCAAGACGCCATAGAGGACGGTGTAGTCTCAGGTCGAGATAGTATGCAAGCAAGAACATGGGGCATTGCACGCATCCCGTCCGACGCAGGCGACTACAGTCAGGAGGTTCCGACCAGTCGGATCGGCCCCGGTGTCCCGGAGACCGTCCGCAGAACGAGATTCAAAAATCTTCCTTGTATACCAAGTTGTCTATGACCATGCAAGTCTCTAATCTTCCGGGCCTCTTGTCAGGTACAAATTCTAATCAGGATCTTATCAGGTACAAGTTCAAGTTATGATCTTGTCAGGTACAGATTCAAGTTCAAGGCAGGATTCTTCACAAATATAGATCAACTCCCCGAGCCATTAAAATTCAGTATTGATCGAGTATTGCTCCATGAGCTGTGATTCTTGCTTTATTGACATGATGCAATCCCTGGTTTAGGAACTACCTTGGCAACCTAACGGTCCCGAATACTTGCAGGTTCATATTGCACAGAAAGACTATTTGATAGTCTTCTGGTTAACTAGATGAATGCACGATACGGATAGTGTTATACGATTGCGGCATAAAATTATGTAAGCAGGCAAGCATTGCATTTGTTGGAAACATAAGCATAAGGAAACATATTGTATAGTCTACCTTAGAACATAAGCCTTTACGTTAGCACGGGTCTAAGGGGTAGTGCGAGGAGTGAAACCGTACAGGGGCATCTCGCGCGACATAATCCATAAGGCGAGCAGTGTAAACAAGTGAAGCAGTGCACTACGAAGAGTATATAATGATCTACTCGAAGCATTAGCAGAGTCTACTTGCGCGAAGCTAAGGTAGCATGCGAGGGTCCAATTATAAGCCAAGTTTCATTTCTATGTTCTAACACAAGTGATACAAGATGGAATTATTCTCTTAGCTAGGTGCGTTGTATTCTTTATTAGCATGCAAGGGGTAATTCACCTAGCAACTAGCATATATCGTCCATATTTTATGTGTGCAGGCTAAGCAAAGACAAGTTCATCGTAGCCACCCACATTAGCGATAATTTATCTCGGTCGAGCGATACTCTGACCGCGCCTTTGAAAGTCTAAATCTGAATTCCTGAAGAGCCAAGTCTAAAAATATTTGCCTCAAGCAAGTCTTCTCGCTGAGCACTAGTGCCGTTTGAATCGGCTCTCTGCTTGAACGGAACGGGTCGTTACAGTACGCATCTAGACATCTACGACCACATGAGAAGAATTATTTGACCCCTTGATTTGGAGCTAGCAGCAGTGATTTTTGGTGAAAGAGTTGAGTTCTTCACTGACCACAAGTGCTTGAAGTATGTATTCACTCAGAAGAAGTTGAATATAAGACAGAGTAGAGATGGCTTGTGCTGATGAATGACTTTGATATTACTCTTCAAGCGCTCTCCTCCGCCACTGTCCTCTCCGACGACTACTCTAATGGAGGTTCGGATGGAAAATCCTAACTTCATATTCTTGAATAATTTTGTTTTATTTTGATATTGGATCTCGTAGTGTTGGGCGCGCGAACATATATGCTGGTGACTACGTCACTTGAACAAATCCCAATCTATATAACTCTGATGAAATTATAAGATTGACAAAAACTAATGTTAAACCTTGCCCTAATATGTTTAACCCCATCACCACACTCATGAAGAAAAGAAAGATTACAATTGAAATCACTCACCAAACCCCGTAGCAATTTCTCTGAACGAAGACGACTCCTCAATTAGATCCCCTCTTCCTTCTATCTTTAATGACGAGCCTTAAGAGCAAAGCACGCACTTTCTCTTATAATTCACGTGGACGAGTACCCCGAATCTCCACCTTTGTGCTATATTCTTTGTGCCTCCATCCTCAACCCATATATATAGGATGAGAAAATCCTATTGTAGGTCATAATAAGATTTCCTAAATAGGAACCCTAAAATAGGAATTATATTATACCTAAAATAGCTACTCCTATTCCAAACTGGACTCCAACGAAAGGTCATAATAGGATTTCCTAAATAGAATTTAGGAAATCCTAAAATATGAATCCTATTATACCTAAAACACCTACTCCTATTCCAGACATGACTCCAACAATCTCCCCCTCTAGTATGCTGAGAGAGTGTTGACCCCATGGCTTCTCAACTGGACTCTATGTTTGTCTCCCCATGACAGAATTTATGTTCCCCCATGTCAACAATCTTCAATCCCCCGAGCTTCTTTGCATCTTCCTTCATCTCCAACTCCTCGACCGTCACGTCGACGCTAGCTGCCATGTGTAGCACCTCCTGCATCATTAAGATCCTGTCGATATCGATGACACGGTCAAGACCGAATTCCCTAACGATCAGCCTCACCATAAGTTTTGGCTGCATGTCCCCGACTTCTGTCTTCCACCAGAACGTGCTATCGTTCCGACGAGCTTCTTCACCCTTGGTTGGCCCAACCAAGTGGACGGTGCAATTTTTCCGAGATTCATTCTCATGAACATGCCCACCTTCATGTTCGATACTGAAGCTCTCCCGGAACTGTTTGAATGGAGATGTACCCACCTTAGATTGAGTTTGCTACAAACATTGATCTCCGGGCTTTGAACTGCCAAAATCGATGTCGCTCCACAAAGATTTGGCAAACCATCCGTCACCAAAATCGGATCCGTAGAGCAACCCCACTTGGGGACCGACCAACTGTCATGGGACCGACGGACTGACCCTCAATCTTTGACTCATCACCCTCCTTTGCTTTGTCTCGACGAACCGAATTCTTTGTATCCCTTTGTAAACTCCCTCACCAAAAATAGGTATTTGTGTATATTTTATATTATTATATTTATTATAGATGTTGAATTTATTTAGAATATTCTCTTAGTTAATTAGAAAATAATTATTTTTTTAGTATATTTACTTATATAAATATTCATTTAGAATTATTTTAGGTTAATTAATATTTTTGGAGATTTTCCTAGAATTTTTGGTAATTAAAACTTAGAAAACATAAATTTCTAGGACTTCTATGATTTACTATATGACCATACTTGCATGTCGTTCCTACCAAATATTTATTTTAGTTTAAAATATTTAATTATATTTTTTTGTAATTTATTTAGAATTTTAAGAAATTTATTTAGATTTTAAAATTATTTAGGATTTATTTGGATATATATAGTCTTAATATTAGATAGATGCTAATTTAGTGTTAATAGATATTAATAAGATTTTATAAATTATTTGTATTATCTTTAATTATATTTAAGATTATAAATTATTGAGATAAATTCAAACTCTATTTTAAATTAATTCAAATCCTGAACCTACTAGAAAATCAACTTCATGCATATCCTATCCTTATTTAAATTCATCATAATCCTATCCAAATTAACCAATCCTAGTCCTATTTAATTAAGTAGTGTCCACCATTATAAATAGCCCATCCTTCATATTTTTCTTCCCCAAATTCCTCTCTTTTTCGTCCAAAAAATAGTCAAAATTCGTCATAAATTCAGCCTCATTTTTCACTAGTTATGACGAATTAAAAAGACGATATCTCCTAGCTCCGGACTCCAAACACGCTCCAGTTTTTTTTGTTAGAACGATAATGAGGTTAGTTTTCTGATTATATAAATTTTTTTTTAAATTATGTGTATTAAATTCTGTAAAATTAGTAGAGCACAGCATATCCGAAAATATACGTGTTTCGATATTTTCGTGATTCCGGGAGAACCAGGAGTCAGAATCACGAACCGTTTAAAGTTTTGGAAAGCTAATGTCGAGATCATCGACATAAATTTTTCCCAGAATTTAATTCAAATTATTTATATACTTTTAATTCTGTAGAACTTCTAGGTTAGAATTTAACCATCGGTGTACAATACAAAATTTGTATGTGCCATAATTCCCAAACGAATTTGAATTCGGACGAGCCGTAAATTCCAGCATATTTTTGACGTTGAAATCTACAGGAAATCATGCATAAAAGTTGAGTTTGTGTCGGTTGACTTTTTGGTCAACAGATCGTCTCGATTTGCGTGCCATGAGACTCGAGTTGATAAAATTCAGTTTCTTTGGACAAAATTTAGGAATTAACATAAAAAAAGAATAATAAGATTAAAATAGGATTTTAGAGTAATTATTCCAGAATTAAATAAATTAAAATAAATTATCTTTTGACGTGATAAATTTGTAATACATAGGCTATTTGGACTGTGACTTGGACTCTGATTCATACCAGCAGCAGGACCCCAGGCAAGATACCTTGATAAATTATTTACAGTACTTTGCATGCTATTTATATTTCTGTTTATTTATTTTATTTCTGTATAGTTCTTGCATGTGTAGTTTTTCTCCAGTCATTACTATGTATTAGATATGTTGACACACACATGGCACCTAGTATCATAGAGGACAATCATTAGGCGTATAGGCTTTAACCACTCTGGTAACACCGTAGTCACTAGCACGCACTATGGTGGGTCGTGTCCGATGGTCGCTACCCCCGAGGTATGTCAATTTCTGTAGAGTCGCGCTGGTCGCTACCACAGAGGTATGTCGATTTCTGATGTTCTAGACGGGTGTGTGAGTTGTGAAGCTTAGATCGAGTAGACTACCCTTGCCCATACGTCGAAAAGTTGTCCTCATTTGCATTCATATAGATTGTCTTGTACAGCATATTTATTTATTTTCAAACCATATGCATGTTTACTGTATTCAAATTGGCTCGTATTTTTTGTATCTTGTTACGTCCCTCTGAGGACCTGGTCCGCTGCCAGGTGTATCTTTTCTTGAGTATTTGCAGGAGCGCAGATTTGGATGGTTACATGTGATCTGAGGATGTCTTCTCTTCGAGCTGTGATGGATAGTTGGTATTCTTATATTGTGTTGTGGTGTTGTACTCATATTGTATTTGCTCTTATATTCGAGTTGGTAGTGGATTTGTTTCCATCCAACTATCATCCTTAGATACTTCTTATTGAGATCTAGTTTCATAGATACTGGTTATTTATTTCTATATGATTTTGGTGGATGAGATTTAGATTTTACCCTGTGACTTGTATTACATTTTATACCACTTGTGGATTTTATATTCATATTACAGCGTACGTATGGATTTGGTTTTCATAGATTGGAGTTGCCATATCCATGCGGCTGGCATGCTTACGTGTCCTAGTCCTACGTATTTTTGGGACTGGGGCGTGACATGTTTTTGTGGTGGCCCATGCAGGTCAAGAGCATATTGTCTCGGTTACGTTACTGTACCGAACAAGCCTGCACCTAGGAGTAGAGTATAAGATCTCATCCACAATTGACTATGATTCATCTTCCTCCTCTCTGTTCTATTCGAACAATTGTATCCTGCTTGATTCCTGTACTTCCCTAATAAGTTCCTTGAGTATATATAGCCTTCTGCTAGAATATAGGAACCCATGTTATTAGGATGATAATTAGAGTAGCACACCTATTAAGAATACAACGAGAATATAGACACCACTAAGTTTAGAATATCTAGTGAACCCTAGAATTCCTTAGCTATAGATTGGTTTACCATTACCCCTGATATATTATGAAGACTGGAGGGTAGTATAGACACTACTAGAGTAGTTAGAAGTTTTACCATAATATTTTACACCTAGTATCACATAGTTTTTTGACCTATTAATGGAGTGTGATTGAACAACATTAATTGTATGCTAGCTTAGGAGACAGTGTTTATTCAGACAATAGAATTTAGAGGTCCTTGCCCCCATTTGGTCGACTAGCGACACAGACAAGGAGGTTGTATTATAACTATAGAGATTTGTAGAGTCTTTATTATTATTGCTTATTCTATTTTTTTTGTTTTGTTTTTGTGAACTTGAATTGACTTGTACCTCCTTTCATCATCATCTAGCGTACCTATAATTGTTGTACCACCTTGACTTATGCCGCTATTATAGCCTAGTTTTGCAAGCTTATTCTTTCATCAAGCTTGTTCACTATATATGTATTAGTGGATGCATACATTAATACATTTCAGAATCAGTGTACTACGGTCTGATCAACCATAGTACGCGTGGTTCGCCCTTCGTATAACTACTTTACGTGGATTGAGATATCTAGTAATTAGTAGATGAACGAACTTGCCGTCTAGATATGTCTAAGCATATCGTATCCGTTACATAATTGTACCGATACGAGCATGTGGATAGGCATTACCAAAATAGGACTTCAATCTACAACTGCTTTGACAATTCTTATTTGAATTCTTTAAATGTCTTGATCCCGATACTTCTATTCTATTACATCGTCCTTGAACTCTTTATTATTGATCTCTGTCTTCCCTTATTTCGGAAAGACGAAACCTCATGCTTGGTATAAGTTTGATACACAGAGAGTACTAGATATACCCCATAGGCCGATCACATACTTGAGGATTATTCTTTCGTAATTAAGGACATATCATAAATGATATAATCGGCGTTGAAGTTTTGAGGATTGAATGACATGAGTAAATAAATTAAGGAATATTTTTCTTAAAGTATATAGCCTTCTGTGATAGATTGGTAAATTCTAAGTTGGGTAGCAGTGCATTGGCAACTCGAGAGGAATTTCTTTTAGATTGTGATCGAGTAAGATTAGATTGGGAGAGGTTCAAGCCATTCAATTTTAAGAATTTTAGAAGAATGACTAAGATGATGAGGATTATGAATTTTAAAAATCTTGATATTAAGGACCCAATATTTATACCTTAAGTACATAATTTAAATTTTTGAGTATTGAAGGTAAAATCATCAATTTGAATTTGAAGGATAAATATATAATTTCAGACTTGAACATTGGTGGACTGCAATTAAATTATTTTTTAATTTGATGATTTAAATTAAGAATTAAAATTTGATTGTTGGACTACCTATTTGAAATATTGAGGATGTGAATGGAATTTAAAAAGTTGAAGAATACAAAAAAAAAATTATAAGTGAAAATAGGAATAATATTGGACTCGAATTACTTCTAGAGGAGATTATGATACTTGAAGATCGTGAGGTAAAATTTGATATGGATTATTTAAATCTTGAAGATATTATATGGATTCAATTTAAATTTGGATATTGATGAGTTAGAAAAGTGAGAAGAGATTACAATAGGTTGAATTTTGATTTAAACAATGATTATCTTAATTTTGAAATGATCGCGATAGATTTGAATAGATTTTGTTATTTAAATTTTTGGAAGAGATTGCACTGACCTTTTTTAGGGGACAGGTAGATCTGTACCGATTGACGTACCTTATGTATGAATGTGAAGGATTTAACAAATTATGTCTTATTTTAATTTTGAGGACGAAATTGTTTTAAGTTGGGTAGATTGTAAACTCCCTCACCCAAAATAGGTATTTGTGTATATTTTATATTATTATATTTATTATAGATGTTGAATTTATTTAGAGTATTCTCTTAGTTAATTAGAAAATAATTATTTCTTTAGTATATTTACTTATATAAATATTCATTTAGAATTATTTTAGGTTATTTAAGATTTTTGGAGATTTTTCTAGAATTTTTGGTAATTAAAACTTAGAAAACATAAATTTCTAGGACTTCTATGATTTACTATATGACCATACTTGCATGTCGTTCCTACCAAATATTTATTTTAGTTTAAAATATTTAATTATATTTTTTTGTAATTTATTTAGAATTTTAAGAAATTTATTTAGATTTTAAAATTATTTAGGATTTATTTGGATATATATAGTCTTAATATTAGATAGATGCTAATTTAGTGTTAATAGATATTAATAAGATTTTATAAATTATTTGTATTATCTTTAATTATATTTAAGATTATAAATTATTGAGATAAATTCAAACTCTATTTTAAATTAATTCAAATCCTGAACCTACTAGAAAATCAACTTCATGCATATCCTATCCATATTTAAATTCATCATAATCCTATCTAAATTAACCAATCCTAGTCCTATTTAATTAAGTAGTGTCCACCATTATAAATAGCCCATCCTTCATATTTTTCTTCCCCAAATTCCTCTCTTTTTCGTCCAAAAAATAGTCAAAATTCGTCATAAATTCAGCCTCATTTTTTACTAGTTATGACGAATTAAAAAGACGATATCTCCTAGCTCCGGACTCCAAACACGCTCCAGTTTTTTTTGTTAGAATGATAATGAGGTTAGCTTTCTGATTATATAAATTTTTTTTCTAAATTATGAGTATTAAATTCTGTAAAATTAGTAGAGCACAGCATATCCGAAAATAGACGTGTTTCGATGTTTTCGTGATTCCGGGAGAACCAGGAGTCAGAATCATGAACCGTTTAAAGTTTCGGAAAGCTAATATCGAGATCATCGACATAAATGTTTTCCAGAATTTAATTTGAATTATTTACATACTTTTAATTCTGTAGAACTTCTAGGTTAGAATTTAACCATCGGTGTACAATACAAAATTTGTATGTGCCATAATTCCCAAACGAATTTGAATTCGGACGAGCCGTAAATTCCAGCATATTTTTGACGCTGAAATCTATAGGAAATCATGCATGAAAGTTGAGTTTGTGTCGGTTGACTTTTTGGTCAACAGATCGCCTCGATTTGCGTGCCATGAGACTCGAGTTGATAAAATTCAGTTTCTTTGGACAAAATTTAGGAATTAACATAAAAATAAGAATAATAAGATTAAAATAGGATTTTAGAGTAATTATTCCAGAATTAAATAAATTAAAATAAATTATCTTTTGACGTGATAAATTTGTAATACATAGGCTATTTGGACTGTGACTTGGACTCTGATTCATACCAGCAGCAGGACCCCAGGCAAGATACCTTGCCAAATTGTTTACAGTACTTTGCATGCTATTTATATTTCTGTTTATTTATTTCATTTCTGTATAGTTCTTGCATGTGTAATTTTTCTCCAATCATTACTATGTATTAGATATGTTGACACACACATGACACCTAGTATCATAGAGGACAATCATTAGGCGTATGGGCTTTAACCACTCTTGTAACACCGTAGTCACTAGCACGCACTATGGTGGGTCGTGTCCGATGGTCGCTACCCCCGAGGTATGTCAATTTCTGTAGAGTCGCGCTGGTCGCTACCACAGAGGTATGTCGATTTCTGATGTTCTAGACGGGTGTGTGAGTTGTGAGGCTTAGATCGAGTAGACTACCCTTGCCCATACGTCGAAAAGTTGTCCTCATTTGCATTCATATAGATTGTCTTGTACAGCGTACTTATTTATTTTCAAACCATATGCATGTTTACTGTATTCAAATTGGCTCGTATTTTTTGTATCTTGTTACGTCCCTCTGAGGACCTGGTCCGCTGCCAGGTGTATCTTTTCTTGAGTATTTGCAGGAGCGCAGATTTGGATGGTTACATGTGATCTGAGGATGTCTTCTCTTCGAGCTGTGATGGATAGTTGGTATTCTTATATTGTGTTGTGGTATTGTACTCATATTGTATTTGCTCTTATATTCGAGTTGGTAGTGGATTTGTTTCCATCCAACTATCATCCTTAGATACTTCTTATTGAGATCTAGTTTCATAGATACTGGTTATTTATTTCTATATGATTTTGGTGGATGAGATTTAGATTTTACCCTGTGACTTGTATTACATTTTATACCACTTGTGGATTTTATATTCATATTACAGCGTACGTATGAATTTGGTTTCCATATATTGGAGTTGCCATATCCATGCGGCTGGCATGCTTACGTGTCCTAGTCCTACGTATTTTTGGGACTGGGGCGTGACACCCTTATCTCGACGACCTCCCAAAGTAAGTTCCCGATGATCTACTAACACCTGTCGAACAACACTCGAGCCTCCATTCGATGTCTGCGGCCTGCCTGTACACCTAAGCGGCTTTAGCCTGTACATGCCACAACACAAATCTCCTCGAGCCAGTTATTGGAAAATCTTTGTAAGCATCCAATCTTGGTCCCCAAACACGCTGCGACAGTCATCGGCCGCCAGCCTCCCTACCAAAACCAAGTTGTAGTGCAAACTCGGTACATGTCGCACACTCTTTAGAACGAGCTTCTCACCAAGCTCCGTTGTCAAGTGCACATCACCAATACCTACAACTACAGTACTCCCCTTGTTGTCAACCAAGTGAACGGTGCGGTTCTTCACCCTTGGTTGGCCCAACCAAGCGGACGATACGGTTCTCCCGAGATTCAGACTTATAAACATGCCCACCTTCGTGTTCGACACTGATGCTCTCCCGTACACATATATCCTCGAGCAAAATATCATGCACTGTGCACGTTGTCGATGACCGACAACTACCCCAGAACTGTTTGAATGGTGCCTTAGATTGAGTTTGCTACAAACCTTGATCTCATCCCTAACTTCGAACTACCGAAACTGATGTCGCTCCACAAAGCTTTAGCAAACCACCCGTCACCAAAATCGGATTCGTAGAGCAACCCTACCTGGAGACCGACTAACTGTCATGGGACCGACAGACTAACACATGTCGAACATCACTCGAGCCTCCATCTGATGTCTGCGGCCTGCATGTACACCTTAGCGGCTTTATCATGTACATGCCACAACCCAAATCTCCTCGAGCCAGCTGTTGGAAAACTTTCGTAAGCATCCAATCTTTCTCCCCAAATATGTTGTGATAGCCGTTGTTCGCCAGCCTCCCTACTGAAACCAAGTTGTAGTGCAAACTCGGTACATGTCGCACACTCTTTAGAACGAGCTTCTCACCAAGTTTCGTTGTCAATTGTACATCACCAATACCTACAACTACAGTAGTCCCCCTTGTTGTCCATCTTCACACGTCCATGCCGCCGTGGTATGACGTGAAGATTCTCCTCTGTGGAGTAATGTGATACGATGCCCTTGTGTCCATGACCCAATCGCTATTATGAGATATGTCACATTGTTTCTCTGTGTCGGTTGTTGCGATGATGCAATTCCTCTTGATATGACCACTATCGCTACAGTGATAACAGCCCTCCTTGTGGTCCACAGTCGCAAGATCCTGAGAACTTTTTCATGTCCTCGCCTGTGACTTGAGTCTTCCCTTTTCGTAGGAAGCCACCAGAGCGGACTCTTGCGGCGAGTCTATCTGCTTATGCCGGACCTTCTCAGTCAACAAGCTACTTTTGACTGCCTCTATCATAACATGCCGCTGTGGTATGACGTGAAGATCCTCCTCTGTGGAGTGACGTGATACGATGCCCCTGTGTCCATGACCCAATCGCCATTATGACACATGCTACATTGTTTCTCTGTGTCGGTTGTTGCGATGATGCAATTTCTCTTGATATGACCACTATCGCAACAATGATAACAGCCCTCCTTGTGGTTCACAGTCGCAAGATCCTGATAACTTTTTATTGTCCTCGTCTCTGACTTGAGTCTTCCCTTTCCGTGGGAAGCCACCAGAGCGGACTCCTGCGACGATTCTATCTGCTTACGCCGGACCTTCTCAGTCCACAAGCTACTTTTGACTGCCTCTATCATAACTCCGTCAGGCACGGTGTGTTGCTCACCGACACCACCAATGTCTCTCAGCTTTTTGGCAGAGAACTCAAAAGTAGAAGGGATTGAAGCTCATCATCAGTCACCATTTTCATCGCAGACAGCTGATTGATGATACCCTGAACCTCGTTTATATGTTGTGCCACCGAGGCACCCTCCGTGTACTTCGAGTTGGCGAATAAGAAACACTTTATTGCCAGTCGTCTTTCTTTCGTACAACAAATGCAGCTTCTCCCACAATGCTTTTGTCGAACTCTCCATTGACAGGTGGTGAAACATCGAATCGCCCAGCCATTGGCGGATAAATCCAACGACCTTCCGATCCAGTCGTTTTCAGTCTTCAGCATCTTTGTCCGATGTCTTGGCGTTGTCGTCCTCCAACTGACCATGCAAGTCCTTGCATCAGAGTAGATCCTCAATCCTTGGCTTCCAAATAGTCCAGTTTTTTCCTGTGAGGGTAATTATACGTGTGCTCATCTGCTCCGTACACATGGTTGTACCTTCCCTCTCGAGAACCTGAGAGCTCCGATTCTACTTGTTGGGCGCGCAGAAGCGTTGCCAACCCACCTGAGATAACCGACCAATCTAACGAACACCAAGTACAAATCAAAGACAACGTATATGGCGGTGACTACGTCACCTGGACAAATCACAATCTATATAACTTAGATAAAATTACAAGATTGACCAAAACCAATGTTAAACCCTTTGTCATAATATGTTCAACCCCCTAACCACACTAAAGAAGAAAAGCAAGAGATTACAATTGAAATCACTCACCAAATTCCGTAGCAATTTTTCTGAACGAATGTGATGACTTCTCGATCAGATTTCCTCTTCCTTCTGCCTTGGATGGTGAGCACTAAGAGCAAAGGATGGACTTTATCTTAGATTTCCTGTAGATGAGCACCCCGAATCTCCACCTTTGTGCTATATTCTTTGTGCCTCCACCCTCAACCCATATATATAGGATGAGAAAAATCATATTCTAGGTCATAATAGGATTTCCTAAATAGAAAATCCTAGAATAGAAATCCTATTATACCTAAAACAGCTACTCCTATTCCAATCTGGACTCCAACAATAGGTCATTATAGTATTTCCTATATAGGAAACCCTAAAATAAGAATCCTATTATACCTAAAACAACTACTCATATTCCAGACTGACCCCTTTTGTACCCTTGATCCCCGCTACTGTTATTTCTTTCTTTTCAACTTGTAGTGTTTCTAAAGAAGAAAAGAAACATCTTTTTCGTAGATTACCTCTTTCACGTACAAAATGGTGCTTGTCGATGATCTCTCAACTTCCCTCTCTTAGTTCTGAAACATCTTTTTCGTAGGCTCCTGACCAGGCAATAATCTTGCATGTAGTAAATGTTGCACGTCGTGATCAAACCGCCATTTCGGTTGGTTTCCTCCTAACATCATTATAAACCTTACACGATTCTGTCCATTCTGCAATCGAAGAGGGATCTCACTTAACCTGAAATACATAATGGGCCGGCATCTCGTCTTATGTTGCAACAATGATTTGTACTCTTCTTGTTAGCAATTTGCTATTGTTGCTTCACCTCACGTTAGAGTAATTGCATATCCATTGCCAGTTTTATATTTACCCATTCATCTCACTCTTTCAATATTCATCTCCCCTAATTTGGTACTAACTGGATGTGAAATAATGTTGTTTACTAGATTTTATGCTAGTTAGCCTGCATCTCGTCTTCTTAGTTTACAGTAAAGATTTTTACTCAATTACAATATTATTTGTGAAATAATCTACCCATTGTTTTGTATCCCCAAGTCCCACAGAACACACCTAAGAAAACATAGTACTATCCTTTAACCACCTGCAGTTGGAACTGCAAATCAACCCTCTGTTGCTTTGGTGCAACACCCTCATGATATAAATTCTGTGCTGCTGCTTTGCTTAGTCTATGCCACTTGCCTTAGGTTGTTTCTGTAGTAAAATAGTCCAGTAACGAGGAAACAGGACACAAGTTTTGTGGAGGATGAATAAACTTGGTGATTTTTATTGAATGAAATGGTAGCTATATATAGTTGAACATTTCATGTAAAGAGATAGACTAAATAATAAATATATCAAAGTTGTTTCAACAAACAACTTATCAATCTAAACCAACTAATAATCTAAACCAACTAAACAATCTAAACAAACTAACAAGATTATCACCAACAATCACTCCCTTAATCTTGTTGCATCAATGTTTCACTTCCCCCCGATCGTACATGCCATTCAAAAGCAGCTGGTCAAAGCCCCCCGGCTAGTGCCGCTTTCTGTTTTGAGAGATTGCTCGCGGTTTCCACAAGAGCAAGTTCCAATCTGCCTTTCCCTTCTCTGCAGCTGGAGTCTGCCATGCTGAGGTCAATTGAAAGTCCTCACCGGAAGAAGGGAATGCTTCCCACGATCCATTGCTGGCAGCTGCTGCTGGTTGCCCTCCTTCTGAAAAAAGAGCCAGTGCAAACCTGTTTGCGTGGTCCTTTGCAGATACAACATCATCCTTGAGATTCACAAGATCAGCCTCTTGATTTGGTTTTGCAGGCTCCACCTTTACAACTGGAGGCGGCAGCTCCTCCTCCTCCTCCTCATGAACTGGAGGTGCTGGAAGAGCTTTGATGCTATTCATATCCTCCAACGGTTCTTCTTCCTCATGAAAAGCTGTCGCCGCAATAGCTGGCACCTCCTGTGCCTTTTGAGGGGGGTCCTGGGGCCTCCTTCCCCTATCCCTCATGAATTCCTCCAATGTCTCCAGGAGCTTGTCCGTTATGCGCTGAACATCCGGATACTCTGATGACCTGGCCACGCCGGTGTCCTTGCACCATCCGTAGCGAGCACATTTCGTCGCCTGCAGCGAGCACATTCCGTCGACCAGGTCCGTCTGCTCGGTCTCCCACTCCCTCTCGCGCTTCTTGAATCTCTCCTGGGCCCTGTCGTGGGCCTCCTCGAGGTGTCGGAACTGCTTGTTCCTCCACTTGAACCGCTCCTCGAGCTCCCCCTTCTCACGCATTTCCGAGTCCAGACAAGGGACAGGAGCAGAACTCGAACAGGATGCAGTACTAGATGACATCTTCTCTTTCTGATTTTCAGACTCTCCTGAGCAACTATCATTGTTGGATGCAGAGTCATAGTCGTTTCTTGTAGATGTTGGACTAAGTGAAAGATCTTCTGTATCATCTATGGTTTTGATCTGGACATTATTTTGTTACATTTTCAAAGGAGCAGATGGTGACAAATCAAGGGTGTTGAGAGCATCCACAACTTGATTGGTCCCACTTGCAGGTGCACCATCTCCACCATTAGAAAGCACATGTGAGGATTTGAAGGAAATTTGAGGCTGTTCCCTGATTGCCTTTGCATCCTGCTTAGGCCCAGACTTCGATTTTGATGTTGGAGACATTTCGCAAGCTGTTACTATGCTCCCTGGCGATTCGAATTGACGAATTTGGGTTTTGTGGGCGGTCGGATTGTTTGCTCCTGTGTCAAGATACCATAGGTGGTTCTCGTTATTCTCATCGCCTTTTAATCTTTGTTGTACCTTCTCTTCATGGATCTGCACTTTTTCCTCATGAAGCATGGCCATGAGCAGTGTTGGTTCATCGTCGTCGATTTGCGTCAGATTGGCACGCTCATCGCGCTTCGGCTTGCGACAGTCCTTCGCCCAGTGGCCGTAGATGCCATAATTGTGGCACTTACCCTTCTTGTCGCGCGTGCCACCGGACGCGTTGCCGTTGCCGAAGTTCGTGTTGCCGCGGCCACGACCTCTTGGCTTGCCGCGCCCACGACCAGAACTTTCGCCACCTTCGTAGTAGGCGTCGCCTTCCTTCTTCTGCTTCGTGCGAGCGAGCCACTCCTCTTCGGAGAGGAGAAGGCGGCTACTTGTGTCGCCAGAGTTGCTGCCAAGATCGTATCGTTCCTCGACGGCTAGAAGACGACCAGTAAGCTCTTCAATTGACAGCGTCTTGAGATCCACTAAAGTCTCAATGGCGATGGCAACTTGCGTGTACTTGGATGGAATGACTCGAAGGAATTTTTTAACTACCTTCTCGTCGTCCATTTCGTCGCCGAGTAGTTGCAGGTCGCTGACGAGTCCCGTGAGCCGCATCGCGAAGTCCTCGACGGACTCGCCGTCCTTGAACTTCATTGATTCGAAGTCAGCGCGCAATTTCTGCGCCTTGGCCTCGCGCACGCGCTCGACCCCCATCCGCATCATCTTCGCAGCGTCCCATGCTTCCTTGACAGTGTCTTTTACTGCCAGTGTCCGCAGCATCTCTGGCGGTACAGCACGGAGTATGACGGACAGGGCCATCCTGTCGTCGCGGTAGTCGGCTTTTCCGGGTTCGATCGCCTCCCACAGGCCTTGCGCCTGCATGTTGACTCTCATTAAGAGAGCCCAATCCGCATAGTTGGTCCGAGTCAGCATGGGGTACTTGAAGGTGAATGACGTCGACGTCGTGGGGCCTTGCTCGTCGTTGGTTGCCATAGCTTCTCTGTTCCTCAACCCGAGCTCTGATACCAAATGTAGTAAAATAGCCCAGTAACGAGGAAACAGGACACAAGTTTTGTGGAGGATGAATAAACTTGGTGATTTTTATTGAATGAAATGGTAGCTATATATAGTTGAACATTTGATGTAAAGAGATAGACTAAATAATAAATATATCAAAGTTGTTTCAACAATCAACTTATCAATCTAAACCAACTAATAATCTAAACCAACTAAACAATATAAACAAACTAACAAGATTATCACCAACAGTTTCGCTGTTGTTGCTATGTGATATATATTAGGGCAATAAGATCAGTTTGCTTTAGGAAGCCATGCGATCTCTTTTCTAGATGGATAAGATTCAAATACCAGCAGAGTGGTCCAGTTTGATTCCGTAATTGATTGGTTATAAACTGTAACTGCATTTTGATCAGATACTTACATGGAACGGTCGGCATCATGTCTAGTCAACCAAGTGAGATTTTATTTGGTTGATTCGAGTAATGTCATATTGTCATCAACAATGTTAATAAGGTGCAAGTATTAGAGTTACAGAGGAAAATAGTTGTAAATACTTCACACTACCAATAGTGGAAAGTTGCAGCATCGTTGTAATGGTGCTAGCATTACTTGGTACCTATTAAAGACATTAAACTATGGCCTGGAGAAATGGGAGAACTCACAAAAAGTAGGAAGTAGACTCCGAATCGTTGTGTACTTATTGAGCATGACATTTAATCTCCAAAGAACATAAGTACTGTCTAAATTTATGTTGTGTCTGTGTGGTGTGTGGTGGTTGTCATGATTAAATTATGTCATATTTGTGTGTGTAAAATAATGTACAAGAAAGCAATAAGTGTGATAATAATTACTTAATTTGGGTTTCAAATATGGGGAGTCTCTTTGCATACAAGAGTCCAGGGAAAAAGGGTAACCATGTTCAAGTGGGTCTTCTTAAAAAAAAAACTAGGCTTAGGCACAGGTGATGATAAATTTTTGGATCAGTTGAGATAATTGTTAGATGAAATAGGCTCATGAGACATTGATACGAGAATTTTGTTAAGTTCTTGATTTGACAGTAATATACCAGAATTTTGCATAATCTTTGTCTACTACAAAGCATGTGCAAGTGGTTTGCTGTCATAATATTGTAAGTTTAAAGCTTCCTGAAATTGGATCCAAATACCAAAGGATTATGTTGATTATTTATTTTTTGCAAGGAGTTTATATAAGTTCTACCTATCTATATGCTTCTATATATATATATATATATATATATATATATATATATATATATATATGACACTTCTCCTTGCTACATTTTGTCGTGTCCGTCTGTGACAAACCTGAAACATGTTTCCATTTGTGTCTACCACTTGTTTAAACGTGCCAACCCAAAATTTGGGCTAAATGTATTGTTGTTCTTTAAACACATAAGGTACAATTTTTATGAATTATACAATGCTATCATTGCTACCAATTGTTGTTCTTTAAACGATTTTCTGTCTTTTCGTGTCGTCGACCTTGCCATCGACCGCGTTACTGCCGTCGAGCCGCACCTCAAACACCTTCCCGTCGGCTCCGCCACGAAGGCGATAAAGAAGAAGAAGCAGCGTGCGGGTGGCTGCGCGCGGCGTAGGCACGCGCTCGCGGGGGGGCTGCGGCTACGCCTCGCGTCGGCGACAACAGCAGCAGAAGCAGCAGCGGCGGCGAGCGCGTGCGCCTTCGCCTCGTCTCTCCCTTCCAGCCTCCACGCAGTCCCGTCCTCGTATCACCTCGCGTAGCTCTTCCCTCCGGACTGTCAAAATTTTGACAGTCCTACCAATTGGAAGGACTGTCAAAATTTAGACTGTCCTAAAAAATTAACATATATTTTTTAGTACTGTTAAAATTTTGACTGTCCTACCAATTGTTATGACTGTCAAAATTTTGACAGTCCTTCCAATTGGTAGGACTATCAAAATTTTGACAGTCCTGATTATAAAAAAAATTAATTGAAAGTGGACAGTTCAATATATAATTTTTAGTAGTGACAAATTTATAATTATTAATAATAAAAATCTGAACTATTTTATAGTGTTTTTATCAAGAGCCTAGAAAAAGATGGTGGATTTTCTCACAGGTGCACGAAATCAGTCAAGGTGACAGTACAATATGGTGTCTATGATGACATAGCTAGCATCTTGGATTTTATAATCAATTTGACGTCAGCTAAACTCACACTGACAAGAAATAACCTAATGTGATAAGGTCGGTAGCCAATAATACACTTGTTCAAATATGTCCGAAATGTAGAAAAAGTACGAGAAAAGTAACATAATAAGTGAAATATAACAAGATACAATTAAGCACTCTCTAACAATACATGCTTCCAAGAACGAGTCATACCTGGGTTTTATGGGCAGATCCTAAAAGAGAACCGAGTCCTGAGAAAGGGATTTAACATGATACAATAATACATATCAAAATAAAATACAAAAAAATAATATGCTCACCTCAGAAACCGGATACGATTATACTAATCAGCTAAGTGAAGACGTGCGTAGATCTCATCGGAAGCTAGAGGCCATCTATAAAAATACAACGCTCATAGTGCTTACGGAGGCTTAAAGCCACACGTAAAATGGGTCATAACTCCCGCGACTCTTTCGGAGGCCTCGCATGCCCCATAGGTGATGCTCTAAAAAAGTATTATAGAATTCGTTGAGAATACCTCACAGAATAGTTCGTCGATGCGGATCCAACGACACAAGTCTCGTAGCAATCAGAGGAGTGAAAGGAAAGATGCGTGCCTATATCAGTACGATCAAATTGAAAATAAATTTATATACAAATTATGAAAATATAATAGTCTTAAGTGCAAGAATTTCAAAAAATAAATAAATAAATCTCATTCATTTCTGCAATGGCTTAGGTCTCGTCTATCTGGAATTCTAGATTTTATGGCAAGACCCGCTCTTGCTCGTAGTCACCTAGGCTAGAAATTTGACATAAAACAAAGGATTAATAATAGGTTGACAGCCAGTAATAAAGCAGTAATAAAGGCTTTCTAGTTCATTTTAGATATTTTGTGGTATATAGCCAACCCCATTCTGAAGGTTTAGATCATGTATGGAAAGTTTCTGGGGACAGATCGTCTGTACGACGAATCTTGCTTTGAGCAATAGTATTTTTGACCACCCCAGTAAGGAATTTTTTTTCAGCTTTTTTTTTTTTTACTTCATTCTTGCTCATTATAGCGTCTGCGAACGTAAAGAAAAAAACGTTTTACTTGTTGCTTGTTGTAATCTTCATTTTCCTCGAAGTTAGTTTGTAACATGTTCTTGGTTCGTGTTTCATTGGAATCGAAAAATATCAGATGATGAACTCTTGTGTGAATCTCCTATCTCGACGATAACTTGGGTTTCAGTAAAGAACAGATCTTCGGATCTCGCTAGTAGTTCTGTTATGGTCAGCGTTCTACCATCTTTGATCCCTTTCGGGACTAACAGGACTTGACCGAGATATATATAATGAAGAAGCAACATAAAGAGAGAATAGCAAAGAGAAGTGAGGAGAGGCCGGAAGAGAAGGGTTCTGGTGAAAAGAAGAAGCAGCAGAAGGAGAAATTCATTTGGAGTTTCTTTAAAAAGAGCAAGAAAATCCATTCAAACTTGATCGTCTCATGATGACGGTGCGACCAAAAGCAAGAGCCAGTCCCTTAGTCTTCATGCATTTGCAGTGAAAGTTGATAATTGGACTATTTGATTTTATCCTATGTTAGATTAGGTATATTGATATTATTCTATGTTAGATTAAAAGTTGAATTTACCTTCCTGAAAGTGTCGTTAATAAGTTTTTAACAATATTTTCAGAAAATAAAATATAACTTTTGATCTAACAGGAGAATAATATCAATATACATAATCTAACATGAGAGTAAAAGCAAATAGCCCATGGTAATTAGTTATGTTGTTTGAATAAAATGGGACATGTATTCTCTAAAAGAAGAGAGCTACATGACATTAGAAGCATTTGCAAGTTTTTGTTAATGTAACCCCTACTGTGTACGTATTTGTTTATTCCAGTACTGTTTGTGGCAGTAAAACTTTGATACAGATGGCTGTATCAAAAATTTGATACAGTCACTGAATGACAAGTGGGTCCTCCTCTCTCTTACTAAAACGTGCAAGTAAATATATATATATATATATATATATATATATATATATATATATATATATATATAGGGAGGTCCACCTGTCATACAGTGGTTGTATCAATTTTTTGATACATCTATCTGTATCAAAGTTTTACACCTGTTTGTGGAGTAGTTTTCTTTAGAAAAAGTCTTTTGGGAGATTTACTTGTAGGCACAACATGTGATAGTTACTGTACTTTTCACGATTCGAATCATGCTCATCCCTACGGGAGCGCTTTCCATCGTAACCAACAGGCCACAATTTCACGGATAAAAATGTCATTTCTAGAAATTGAACTAAACAATCAAGAAAAAATATTGTGTTATGCAAAGAGAGTAGTTACCACAACTATATATATTGTGTTTAGTGGATCCATAATGCTATATATTCCTCGAAAGTGTTCTTCCAAATCATATTTTCTTATGTGGCAGCTGACATGACAGTTAATGTGATAGATTTCATAACAAATTATAAAATTAATATTAATATTTAAATTAAAATTAAAATTAATATTAATTTTTTGGATAATTAACTTTTTGGGTTAAAATTTGTCAGCTGCCATATTAGATGTCAAATAATGCTATTTAATATGCCACGTCAGTTGCCATATAAGCATGGATGATTTGGAGAGACAAATATGAAGGTATAAATAGCATTACTCTTTTGTGGATATACCAATCAGCCCAACATTTCATAAAAAAATTAAACAATTAAATACGTACATATCGACATATTATATTTATATGCTATGTAATAATTTTCTTAATTGTAAGATATAGATACCAATCATTGTTAGAAAAACTCTTGGTGAACCGAAAGGGGGGACCGCAAGGCAAAACGATGTCACGTGACCTCTCCTGATTGGTCGAAATCTTTTTTGCAGACATCACCTCCCCCTGCTAATATCAGTAAAAAAAAAACTGTCAATCAGAGGGGACACATGGCGGACAGTTTACCTTGAGGTCCCACGCTCGGTCTGTGTAGAATTACAGTCATTATTAACCCGTAAGTCACTCATGGTGACTGATTTGTGTCGGATCAAAAAATAAAGAGAAGCAAACTTTAAAAGGTGATGAAAAAGAAAGACAAGTTGTAATGATCTAATTATCAAAAAAAGTCATGTAGAGGGATAACATTTTTTTTCTATTTGCATAAAAGAGGAAATTTTAAAAAAAATTACAAATTGAGGGATGAGACACCATTGCAATTGGCGTCTAGGATGAGACACAAATAATGCGATCAAAGTTTCAAAATGGGATGCCATTGGTGACAGCGTCCCGTATTAAATGTTGGAG
Source organism: Iris macrosiphon (assembly GCA_036927795.1). Taxonomy (NCBI): domain Eukaryota; kingdom Viridiplantae; phylum Streptophyta; class Magnoliopsida; order Asparagales; family Iridaceae; genus Iris; species Iris macrosiphon. The sequence continues at coordinate 153,051 of JAYESA010000447.1, forward strand.
TGGGGTGCCATCAGCAATGATATCTCGTATTAAATATTTTTGTGGGATGCCATGGTCAGTGGCGTTTCGCATTTTTTTTTTAACTTTTGATTGGCCAGAAGAAAGGGATTCAGATTATAGGTAGGTAGGGGAGAGGCTATAAAAGGAGGAGGGTATGGATTTTAGAACTCAAAGAGAGAGAAAGAAATAACGACAGATGTATTTTTGGTGGACCTATGAATGAGAAAGAGATCCAGAAACGCGAAAATCATGTATCTCGATCACTTCTGAGTCTCTTGAGTTGTTGTCCCATTTGAAGTTCAGCCTCAACCCTGAACTTCTTGAACTTCTCGAATACTTCGTCTTTTAACTAGAGCAGATAGACGAACGCGTACTTCGAGTAGTCGTCGATGAAAGTAATGAAGTACTTCCTTTTGGCCTTTAGGAAGAACTGTTTGAAGTCACAGATATCTGAGTGAACCAACTCCAGAAGATCTGTACTTCGGTTTACCCGTTTGAACAATTTTCTTGTGATCTTTGTCTGCGCACAGACCTTACACTTTTTTACCTTCTTACCCCCACATTTGGAGATAAACCCTAGACTAGACATCTGGCAGTATACATGTCCTAGTCTGGGGTCCCACAACTCTTACAATGAGACTTCAGTCACAAGCAGAAGCTCGAACATCCATTTGAAACTGAACGCCTTATTTCAAAGCATGTCTCCTGCCAAGATATCAACATATGGAAAACATGGATGTTCACCCTCAAGTCTGCAACAGACTTCCTGAGATCAGGTCCTTGGTAATCACTGGTACATTGTTACACACACTCCTTTGACTGTAACTTCTCGAAGTTCAGAACCATTGTCCCAATCCCCAGATCATCTGCTTGATTCTTACTTGCCATCAAGACCTTCACCACTGAAAGGTTCGACCTTGATCAACAGCTCTTCCTAAAGCACATGTTGCTATATGCACCAATTTCCATCCACTGGTCAGCAACCACGCCATATGACTTAACCTGTGCAATCATAGCAACCAAGTTAAGTAATCAAAGGAACCAAGTTTAGTAATACCTTTCTATATTGGCTCGGATTGGTTCTACTTCCAAGTTCCAATTTCAGTCATACGTCAAGTCTTGTATAGTACAGTGACCTTCATGTGCATAGGCTACCATGCGCCAATCCATGCGCATAAGCCACCATGCGCTAATCCATGCGCATAAGCCACCATGCGTCAATCTATGCGCATAAGCCATCATGCGCCAATCCATGCGCATAAGCCTTCATGTGCGTCCTGCATGCGCAGAGACCATCATGCGCATTGAGACACTATATGCCCAGCTCTGCCATGCCCCAAGACGCCAAGACATCCAATGCGTTGCCATGCGCCAAGTCTTGTAAAGCGCCAAGTCCTGTCATGTGCAAAGGTCTGCCCCTTGTGCGCATACTCTGTAATCATTGGTCATCTTGTAATCTTTCTTCCAACTAGAATGTGCGTCCTTCAGTCGCTATCTCCTCCATCCTCAGAAATGGTAGGTACCGATAACTCACTTTCAACATTTGACAAATGACTCCTTCCCTCATCCAAATGTTCGAAGTGAATTTCGACAATCTTCTAAAGTTTATGAAAACTTGTGTCCAGAAGACTTGAACAGATGTTCCCCATCTTTATTCGGATCTTGCTTTGAGATTGTTAGTCCCAAGCTTAACCAAAGATCGAAGAACGCGTGGCCAAGATCTGTCACGCCCCAGTCCCAAAATATCGAGGGACTGAACACGTAATAATGGTCAGCAGCACGCACCGATGGACAAACCCAATTTAATGGATCTATCGGGGCATACTTAAGCTGTATTACAATGTTCAGGGTTTACTAATCTCATCCACAGAACAGCATGACCTAAAAAGCAAAACTGGAATAAATGCTGAAAGTAAAGATACTGTCGAATATCCAGCAAGAAATAATACTAAGTCGGGTGAAGACAAATCCACTACCGATAAATGGAAAAATAGAGACAAGGAAATATAACTAAAACATGCTAGAAAGTAACTAAGTATAAGCAGGGCCATCAACTGCTATCGTACCCTCGTCTGGTGTCGGTCCGTAAAGTCGCGGGTACTCCTCGTCTGCTAAATCTGGAGAACAAAACCAGGTCCTCAGCGGGACGTAACAAGATACAAAAGAATACGAGCCCAAAATACAGTAAATGAACATGCAAGATAGACCAGAGATTAAACACAAGGGAAGCATATAAGCCACAAAAAATTTCTACATCTAAGACGGTGGCATGCCAATGATGCTATCAAACATGACTACAAGCAAATCGGGGTAACCGCATCTCAATGGAATATCACGATTCTATAGAAAGTAGGCCAATGGGGACTCCCAATCTATAGTATAGCTCTTTCACAGCCCAATGGGAGCTCACGAATGAGGTAGTCAAATAAAAAGTCTCTATTGCAGCACAATGGGTACTCACAATCGAGAATGCTCAAGTATAGTCAATGCCTAATAACGATCATCTAGGAACTAAAGAAATCAGTCGAGTCAACTCAAGAAATGTAGAGTAAACATATACCATCACAATATGTCTATGGAACAAATAGTGATCTAAGAAAAAGAGCAAATAATGTACATGCACGCAAAACAAGAAAATATGACTAGAGCAGCAGGAATAAATCAATATGGAAAATGCATCAAGAACTATATATGACAAGAAAGTAACAACTGCAAAGGGAAGCATGCAAATATTGTACAAGTATCTTGCACGATAATGTATAAATAAATCCAGGAGATAAGTAGCAAAACTGCAGGATTTGGCAAGGTATACTTGCCTGGGGTTTCGGCTCCAATTGTAGCTCTGGCAGCAGCGGGATTTGCAGACAGTACTCCGGTTGCTGAAATAAATATCACCATTAGATCCAGAAAATATCAATCAGCTAGAAATGCCTGTCCTTGAGTCCAATTTGGACACAGGGACAAAAACGATATTTTTGGGTCAAGGCGGGGTCCATATGTGGGCCGCTTTGCACCGAAAAATGCGTCAGGGTCAAAGGTCTCCAAATCTGTCCAACTTAGTGTCAACAAGTTAGGAACGATGATACGAACCCAACGGAACTTCCAGAATTGGATTCCGATGAGCCGATCACAAAATCGCCCGTCAAGTGGAGCCTATGGGGCCCACGACACACGATTTTGTCAACGTTCTCAGAATCGAACCAAACTTGGGTCACAAGACCAGCGTATTGCTACGATTTCGATGACACAAGTTTCGTCTCGATCCGACGTGTGTACACTAAGTTACAGCGAGATTCAGAAAGGTCGGATACGGGACGTTGTCGGCGGATACGCGTTGATTCTGGTGTGCACGCACATCCGAATCAACTTCTGCAAAATTCCACACGTCCGTATCAACGACGCACACGTATCGGTGAAGACCGCACGCGACCAAGTCGTCCCGTTTGGCGGGGCATACTCAGTTCCGGGGTAAAATAGGGCGTTATTTTTTCTATTTTTGGATCGCGGTTCGCGATCGCCACAGGACGCGATGCACCGAGCGGATTGCACGGGCACCGAGGGGGTCACGCAGGGTTCGCGATGCAACAGACAGAATCAAAAATGGGTAAACGAGCAGAGAGAAACGGGTACCTGAACAGGGCTCCCGAAACGGCATTTTCTCGTGTCCGTGTGTCGACACGAAGGGGCCGTGTCCTGACCGTGTCCGTGTCCGGCTAGGGTTCAGGGGAGCTTGCCGGAGAGTCGCTGCTTGGCTGGGGTGGCTCGACGAGGGCTGGGCGGCTCACTGGAGGAGGGCGGCGCTGCGGGCGGCTCTCGGACGGCCGGAGGCGGCGGATCGGCGCTGGGGGACGGCGCTGGAAGGAGGGCAGCGGGTTCGGGCTCGCTCGGGGCGCATGAGGCTGGTTGGCCGGTGGACGGAGCGGTGCGGGGAAGAAGGAGGAGGAGGAGGAGGCAGGGCGACGTCGCGACGAGGCGGGGCGGTGGCAGCGTCGGGGCGGGGAGTCCAGGCGGTGGAGAGTTGCCGGAGAAGAGGGGAAAAGGGGGAAACGGTCAGCGGGCTGGGTCAGCTGATGGAAGAGATGGAGGAGAGGGAGGATGGCGGGGCGTGGCACTGGCGAGGCGGCGAGGCTCGAGGAGCTGCAGCAGGGTCGGCTCGCCGGAGAAGACGGAGGAGGGGAGAAAATCGGGTGGCCGGAGAAGAAAAGGGGCTTTTTATAGGGCGGAGCGGGGAGGCGGTGCGTCGACCGGTGAGGGGAGGGGAAGGGCCAGAGGCGACAGTTACGGGAGCGGGGAGGCCGAGCGGCGGCGGCTGCCGGAGCGGCGAGCGTTACGTGGCGTCGGGCGAGCGGCTGGGGGAAGGTGAGGGGTTCGGGCCGGGTCGGGACTTAAGCGGGTCGGGTCGGACCCGGATCTGACCCGCTAAGACCGGGTTGGGTTGGGTCTGGGTCTGGGTCACAGTTTGGTTCGATTTGGTTTTAATTGGGTTGGTTTATTTCAAATAAACCTGGTTTAATTAGGGTTCAATTCGGTTTAATTATAAAATAGTTTTTTTAGGGCTTTAAAAATACTTCCGGGGTCCAATAAATTCCTGGAAAATTACCCTATGTGTAGTTTTCCATTTACGCCATAAAATATTATTTTCATAATATTTTAATATTAATTAATAACATTTAAAAATTCTTTAATTATAAAATACCTTGATTTTAATTCCAAAAAATCTCAGAAAATTACAGTAAATTGGGAAAATTTCAAATTATCAATTTTTGAAAATCAGGGGATTACAATCTACCCCCTTAAGAGAATTGCGTCCTCGTAATCAAAGAATAACCGGTCAACAGAGATGACACGGTTTGCAAACATTGTTCAAAGCACATAAAAATTAAGGAGAATCAAGGTTTGAGAGTAACACCTAGGAAAAATTATTTCCCTAAGCAATAGAAGTTATACAATTTCCCAAATGTAGAAAATCTAGAAAATTACAGTTTTAGTAAAAACCGGTTTTATCCTTTATAATAGACTAATAATTATAAAACATTCTAGGTTATTCAGCAAGTTCAAAATAAATTACTAGGTTATCTATTATTAGCAATTTTAAACTGTCAGGTCAAGTCTAGGGTTACGAACCAGCAGGCACGAACTAAAATAATACTAGAAACGATAGCTACGAAAACTTACGCGCATTAGCTACTCCATGAGTCTGCGCGTCTTCCAAAGTCATCGCGAAAGCTTGTCCGCGTCCTTGAGGTGGTGCCCTCTGTTGTTGCTGGGCCTGCTGGAAGAGTGCTGCTCGAGGTGCCAAAGGTGGCCTTGGTTGATACCCTCCTGGTGCTGGTAGAGCTTGTTGGTTAACCGTTGGTGCTATTTCTCGACGCTCAGGGCATTCCCTCAATAAATGTTGACTGGATCCGCAAGCTAAACATAATCTCTTTTTGCGTCTGCACTGGTCCTCAATATGGCCTCGCCTGTGACAATATGGACAGACAGGTAGTACTTGCGGAGATACTTCTGGTGGCTGGTGCACGTGAGGTCTCTTTGCAACTTCTTCCTGTGGTGCTCCGACTGGTGCTGATGTGGACGATCGCTTCAGACTGGTCTCTCTTCTAGTAACGCGCTCCATGCGTAGGGCTGCAGCAAGGACGTCCGGGTAGGATGTAGGAGCAACGGATCCAATTAGTTTCTGTAGCTCAATGTTTAGTCCATCGAAGAACTTCTCAGCCTTCTCTTCTTCTGTCGGAATCAAGGTTGGGGCGAAGCGACTTAGACGAATGAATTTCGCGTTGTACTCTTCTACTGTCATACTGTCTTGAGTGAGACGATTAAACTTGTCCCGAAGTTTTGATCGAGCGATAGCCGGAATGTACATCTCCTGAAAGAGTTTAGAAAACTCTTCCCAAGTGACTCGGTCTGGTCCGAGCCGCGTCTCCTCAGATAGCTACCAGTGATGAGCATTGTCCGTCAATTGCATTCTAACGGCAGTCATCCAACGTTCCCTTGGAAGTTCAGCTGCTTCTAATTGGTGTTGAGTGTTGGTGAGCCATTCATGAACTTCTGTGGGCTCTTCCTTGCCTGAGAAAGTACGGGGCTTCAGCTGGCGGAAGTCGGTAATAGAGCCCGTCGGTTGCCGTCGAGTTGGTAGATTCGCCTGCTCTAGTACAAGTGCTAGGCTGCGACTCAAAGTCTCTTGTTGAATCTGCTGTTGAGCTTGCATCATTGCGTAGATTATTTGAAACATCTGTTGTCCGTCCATAGCTTGCCCTTGTGGAATTACGGGCATTGGTGGAGTAAAATGCGGCGGAGGTAGAATGTCGTCTTGCCGATCTCTTGAGGTATCTTGACTGTTTTGTTGTTCTGGTTGACCCCCACCAACTGGTGTCACTTCATCGTCATAGGTGACATCTGCAACTTGTGGTGTTCTTATGGGAGCCTCGTCGCGTGCTGGTGAATCCATTGCTCTGCATCAAAATAAACTATAAGAGACGCACAGAAATCAAGACAAGATGCAAGTCAAAATATTGATTCGAATTTGACGTAGATATCAAGAACGATTCAAGCAAGTGGATGAGATCCTTAAAAACTTATTCTATCTTATTGCAGGCCTGTTCGGTCCCTAAGTTAAAACCGAACAATTTAGTCGTTGACCTGCATGGGCCACCACAAAAACCATGTCACGTCCCAGTCCCAAAATATCGAGGGACTGAACACGTGATAATGGTCAACAGCACGCACCGATGGACAAACCCAATTTAATGGATCCATAGGGCATACTTAAGTTGTATTACAATGTTCAGGGTTTACTAATCTCATCCACAGAACAGCATGAACTAAAAAGCAAAACTGGAATAAATGCTGAAAGTAAAGATACTGTCGAATATCCAGCAAGAAATAATACTAAGTCGGGTGAAGACAAATCCACTACCGATAAATGGAAAAATAGAGACAAGAAAATATAACTAAAACATGCTAGAAAGTAACTAAGTATAAGCAGGGCCATCAACTGCTATCGTACCCTCGTCTGGTGTCGGTCCGTAAAGTCGCGGGTACTCCTCGTCTGCTAAATCTGGAGAACAAAACCAGGTCCTCAGCGGGACGTAACAAGATACAAAAGAATACGAGCCCAAAATACAGTAAATGAACATGCAAGATAGACCAGAGATTAAACATAAGGGAAGCATATAAGCCACAAGAAATTTCTACATCTAAGACGGTGGCATGCCAATGATGCTATCAAACTTGACTACAAGCAAATCGGGGTAACCGCATCTCAATGGGAGATCACGATCCTATAGAAAGTAGGCCAATGGGGACTCCCAATCTATAATATAGCTCTTTCGCAGCCCAATGGGAGCTCACGAATGAGATAGTCAAATGAACAAGTCTCTATTGCAGCACAATGGGTACTCACTGTGGTGCCCCGTTCCCCCTATTCGGGGAGCGCGGCTAAGAAATACAAGACGGTATCGTTCGATCGGGATAGATTGAATTAAGAACTCGTCCTCGTTATGGATTTGTTTCTTCGGAATCGATTCCCATATTCAGTGGACCGTGCCCCCGGGATCGACTTAGCGGCAGAGTCAGGAGGGACCTCTCCGCTGCATTCTTTGTTGCCTAGTTTTCACTGTCGCTTGCTGCTTTCGTGCCTTGAGTTGGTTTTCGGGTTTGCTTGGGTTTTCTTGAACGGTTTCGATGGATTTCATTACTTTCGTTCTTAGGACTGCACTTCAATTCCGATAAGGGAGAGAGAGGAAGAAGTACTGATCAGCTGTTCGTGTCAATACAGGTGAACCAGCTGTAGTCGTCGCTCGAGCGGACGCCTAAAGCACTTCCTTCCTTCCTCCTTCCAACCACTAAAGTGAGTGGCTACCAACCCGATTAGCTAGTCCTACTTGCTAGTCTTCACATCTAAATCTCGTGTTCGTGCTTGCCCCGATCAAACGATACCAAGTAAATAACTAAAAGATATCAAGATAATAAGGGAATAGACTTGGAAAATATTGCTTGTCAAATGAAACTCATGAACGGTTACTTACTTATATGCTTGCTCGTTTGGAATGTTCATCATATGCATAAATATAAGTTAGAATGTATATTTCTTCTTAAAAATTGTGCTATGTATAGAACTCATTTTCAATGCAATAACTCAACAGGAAGACTATGCAAAAGTAGATCTTGCCCTGTTATTGCCCTGTGCCTGATTTGCCTCAAATGTTAACTTAGTGTACTGCGTTGATCACGGACAACTTGTGCACAAGGTTTTAGTTCCTGCGGACGGTCGCTGGGGCACTGGCACCGATCCGATCCGGACGGAACTCACGATAGTCGCCTGCTTCGGATTGAGTGGCTTGTGGCGCCTCCTGTTCCCTGCGCCGCACGCCATTCCGTCCCGAGACTAGCCCGTCCATTATGGCAACGTGCCAGTGATCCCCTCGTATATTTAAACCTGTTGCTACTAACTTGTGTCTTCTTGATAGGGAAGGCAAGGTAAGTATTATGCAGGTGGTTCAGACGGGCAGGTAAATGTCACCGAACGGTGGCGAGTTATTTCAATGATTCCATATATATGTGTCTTGCTGTAAAATGAACTAAGGCAAGATAGAAACCCACAAATATGCATGTTTCATTAAAACAACGTATTGATTGGTATAGTTGGGATAGCTTGCCTTCACCAGTACGTTTCGATGTACTGACCCTCGTTGAAACAGGTTCCCCGCGCTAGGAAGAACCGAGCGAGGAGCAGGAGACAAACCCCCATTCCAGTCCAGCTGTAGGCACGCCTCGACCGTGCCACCTTTGACGCATTTTGAAGAAGAAGCCTTTTGAAGAAGAAGCTAGCCACCAAGCAACCATGCAGCTTCGTGGCAAGGCAGTCGTTTCGACCCAAGATCTTATATTTTGAGTAGTAGTAAAGGATGTAATGTACAGGACTGCTATCTCATTTTGTGTCAACACTTTTGTAAGCCCATAGAGGCAATCCTTATGTCTAAGTTCAAGGAGTTTGTAATAGATGTTCATATTATCAATAAAAGAGAACTTTTCCATATTCAAATTTGTGTTTCAATTATCTGCGTACTCTGAATATGTGCTCGCTATGCAAAACAAAATACTTGGCCTTGTGCGGTGCGCAACCTAGGCCCGCACGGCGGTCACGCCCGGGGGACGATTATCGATTCCACGGAATCGGAGCGTGACATGTTGGTATCAGAGCACAGATTCAAAGTTCCTTGACTCTTAAATTGGAAAAGTTCCCTTCACGATAAATCCCTGTGCGAACTCCTGAACTCGTTAAGGCCAAAATGAGATACGTTCATGCAATAAGTCCATAATACATTATGATCCTGATATAATTTACCTTCCTTTTCAAGGAACGACGCAAGCGCAACCATCAGCGCTGGCGCCTGGCGAGACAAGGACTCAGGAGAGCAGCTCCGGAACATCAGGAAGCTCTCGGAGCCAATGGGGCATGTCTCAAACAGATTCGATTCAACAAGTGGTGCAAATGTTAACCGAGCAACGACATAGGGATGATGCCCGCCAAGCCAAGTTCGAGAGCAATCTAGAGGCCCGGCTCTCAGTCCAACAAAAGCAGGTAGATACCCTGCAACAGCTTGTTCAGACCTTGGCCTCCAACCATTCTGCCGTAACGACAGCTACACCAGTGGAGCAGCCAGCGCTTGAAGTTGAACTACCGCCCGTGCCAAGGACGAGGGAAGTGACTGCCTTCACCTTTGGCAACTTCAAGAAGGTCTGCAATACGCCATTTAACGGGACTGAGGACCCGATCGTGGCTCTAGATTGGCTCGCCGAGCTTGAAGATCATTTTTCCCTCCTCGAAGTGCCGGAAGACAAGCGCGTCACCTGTGCCCAATTACTGCTCCGCCTCAATGCGCACGACTGGTGGGACATGCATCGACGATCTCTTCAACTTGGCCACGGGGAGGAGGCGATCGCGTGGATGACTTTTCGTGCCGCGTTCGAGGAGGAGTTTATACCCCCACCTCTACGACGTCAACGGGAAAACGAGTTCGTTCAACTCCGGCAGGGCAGTATGACGGTGAAGCAATACTCGGCAGAATTCAACAAACTGGCCAAATTTGCTACCGCTTATCTACCGGATGCAGCGAGTCGTGCCAGACGATTCGAAGGAGGGCTACGTCCTGGCATTCACGGGCACATAGCCGTTCCGCAGTATCAGACGATGCGGGAAGTATTAAACCACGCCCTTTCGCTCGAACCGCAGTATCCTCACGTTGCCGCCGGCGCTGTGCAACCTTCCAATCACAAACGCCAAGGCAACGATAGAGGAAACAACGCTACAAAGCGTCAAAATAACGGCGGTCGTCAGCGAGAAAACCAGGGGCAGCGTTGCACCTACTGCAACAGAAGAGGGCACACCGAGAATGTCTGTCGCAAGCGGCTCGGCACTTGCCTCAGATGCGGCGATCCAGGCCATCAGATTAACAGCTGTCCGCGTCGTCCACCGCAACAACCAGATCAGACTCTGGCTCCTCAGGCAAATCGAGCGGCACCTCAGCAAGGGCGTAATCAAGCTCAAGGCCGAGTCTACACCATGACACGGGAAGAAGCATTAGCTTCGGATACCGTCGTGTCAGGTACCTTACTTTTCAATAATATACCTGCTCGCGTTCTATTTGATTCAGGTGCAACGCATAGTTTTATTTTCACAAATTTTGCCGTGGAAAACAATGTAAAAATGACTCCGTTGCACTTAGATTTAAATGTTAGCACCCCCTCTGGTACAAAAATCCCTGTTCGTTCAGTATGCCTAGGTGGTTACATTTGTATTGGGGAGAAGAAGCTGTCGCTCGATGTCTTAGTTCTAGATGTTAGGGACTATGATATCATCTTGGGAATGGACTGGCTAGGCGCATGCGCAGCAACTATTGAGTGTGCAGAGAAGCGAGTCATTTTTCGTCTGCCCGGAGAAGCCGTGTTTTGTTACACCAGTAGTCCAGCAAACGATGCGACCAAGGCCTGCATGGTGATTTCGGCAAAATCTGCTCGGCGAATGCTCTACACAGGCTGCGAGGGATTTCTAGCATCAGTTCGGGACGCGCGGCAGGACTACGCAGACGTCGAGCCTAATTCCGTTGAGGCGGAGTTCCCCGACGTGTTTCCGAGCGAACTACCCGGCATGCCGCCCGATCGAGAGATTGAATTCACTATCGACACATTTCCAAATACACAGCCGATTTCAAAGCCTCCGTACAGAATGGCACCTGCAGAGCTGAATGAATTAAAGCGCCAACTCCAGGAATTGCTTGATCGCGGGTTCATCCGTCCGAGCGTGTCTCCTTGGGGCGCCCCCGTGCTCTTTGTGAAGAAAAAGGACGGAACTCTACGCCTCTGCATCGACTATAGAGAATTGAACAAGGTCACAATCAGAAATAAATATCCTCTGCCACGGATTGATGACTTGTTCGATCAACTACAGGGTACAGCAGTATTTTCAAAAATAGATCTTCGCTCGGGCTATCACCAGCTGAAGATTAAGCCAGAAGACGTACCCAAGACTGCTTTCAGAACCCGCTACGGCCATTACGAGTTTTCCGTGATACCGTTTGGACTGATGAATGCTCCTGCTGCATTCATGGATACGATGAACCGTGTCTTTAGGCCCTTCATCGATAAATTCGTGGTGGTGTTTATCGATGACATCTTAGTGTACTCGAAGACTAGGGATGAGCACGCAGGACACCTGCGGATGGTGCTGCAAACCCTTCGAGACCACAAGTTGTATGCCAAATTAAGCAAATCAGAATTTTGGCTGGACAGTATCTCATTTTTGGGGCATATCATCTCCTCGGAAGGCATCTCAGTTGATCCGAAGAAAATAGAAGCAATCACGCAGTGGAAACGACCGGAGTCAGCTAGCGACATCCGAAGTTTCCTTGGCCTGGCAGGATACTACCGAAGATTTATACAAAATTTTGCTAGGATTGCTTCGCCCTTGACTCAGTTGACACGAAAGGGTACGAAGTTTACTTGGACAGAGGACTGTGAAGCTTCGTTTACGGAGTTAAAGCAGCGCCTCATCTCTGCCCCAATTCTCACTCTGCCGAACGGACCGGATGACTTTAAAATATATAGTGATGCCTCTGGAAAGGGTCTAGGATGTGTCCTGATGCAGCACGATAAGGTGATAGCCTACGCGTCTAGACAGCTAAAGCCTCACGAGCAGAACTACCCAACGCATGATCTTGAACTTGCCGCGGTAGTATTTGCATTGAAGCTGTGGCGTCACTATCTTTATGGCGTGCCGTGCAAAATCTATACAGACCATAAGAGCCTGAAATACTTGTACACTCAAAGGGATTTGAATCTTTGGCAGCGGCGATGGCTTGAACTCCTCAGCGACTTCGATCTCACGATCAGATACACGCCTGGAAAGGGAAACGTCGTAGCTGACGCACTGAGTCGAGTGTTTGCAGGAAGTTTGGCTATTGATGATAGGCTGCGCCGAGATCTTGAATCACTGGGCATTACCTTAAAAATCAGATACACAAAGTGGGTGCAAGTATCACAACCGCGCCTCGAACCCGACTTGTTACAACGAGTAAAGACCGCTCAAAAGGACGACCCATTCCTGCAAAAGATTCATGCCCTTATCTCAGCAGGGAAGGCGTCCGACTTTACGGTAAGCACGGATGGGATGCTTCGAGTGAAGGGAAGACTGCGCGTTCCAAGCGACGCGGCCCTCAGAGAAGAGATACTCACGGAAGCTCACTATGCTAGTTATACTTCTCATCCGGGTAGCACAAAGATGTATCGGGATCTTCGTACGACGTTTTGGTGGCACGGCTTAAAAAGGGATATGGCGCAGTTTGTGTCGCATTGCATGGCTTGTCAACGAGTAAAGGCCGAGCACCAGAAACCAGGCGGAGAATTACAAAGCCTTGCTATTCCGGAGTGGAAATGGGATGATATAACGATAGATTTTATCGTTGGTTTGCCGAGGACGCAACGGGGACATGATGCAGTCTGGGTTATCGTCGATCGACTCACCAAGTCAGCTCACTTCCTGCCTATCAAGTCTACTTGGAGTGCCGACCGCCTGGCTCAGATATATCTCAACGAAATCGTCCGACTCCACGGCGTGCCCGTAACCATAGTCTCCAATCGAGATGGTCGATTCATATCACCTTTCTAGGGAAGCCTGCAGTCAGCAATGGGGACGAAGTTGAAATTCAGCTCCGCCTACCATCCACAGACCGATGGCCAAACAGAGCGCGTCAACCAGATCCTCGAAGACATGCTGCGACTCTACGCCTTGGACACGAAGACTAGTTGGGACCTTCATCTACCTCTAGCCGAATTTGCTTACAACAATAGCTATCAATCAAGCATTCAAATGGCGCCGTATGAGGCGCTATACGGGCGAAAGTGTAGATCTCCTATCTATTGGGACGAAGTCGGGGAGCGGCAAGTACTTGGCCCTGAACTCGTGGAGCAGATCGTCCAGAAGGTTCGGCTGATTCGGGACAGATTAAAGATAGCTCAAAGTCGTCAGAAGAGCTATACGGATGTTCATCGGAGACCGCTAGAGTTTCAAGTAGGTGACCGGGTATTCCTCAAGGTCTCGCCCATGCGAGGGGTCAGCAGGTTCGGAGCAAAGGGAAAGCTAAGTCCAAGATTTGTCGGCCCGTTCGAAATACTAAAGTGGGTTGCCTCAGTTGCGTATCAGATTGCTCTACCACCATCCCTATCCGACGTACACGATATATTCCATGTTTCACAGCTTAGGAAATATGTGTACGACCCGAGCCATGTGCTAGACCTGAAACAACTGAACCTTCAGCCCGACTTGGCGTATGTAGAACAGCTGGTACAAATTTTGGATAGAAAAGAAAAGCTGCTTCGGACCCGTTCGGTTCCTCTAGTGCGCGTGCTTTGGCGGAATCACTCTATCGAAGAATCTACTTGGGAGCTTGAATCTGATATGAGGGAAAGGTTCCCCTCATTATTTCCTAGTGGTAGGTTCTATTCTTTAAGTTTCGGGACGAAACTTCCAATTAGTTGGGTAGGATGTGGTGCCCCGTTCCCCCTATTCGGGGAGCGCGGCTAAGAAATACAAGACGGTATCGTTCGATCGGGATAGATTGAATTAAGAACTCGTCCTCGTTATGGATTTGTTTCTTCGGAATCGATTCCCATATTCAGTGGACCGTGCCCCCGGGATTGACTTAGCGGCAGAGTCAGGAGGGACCTCTCCGCTGCATTCTTTGTTGCCTAGTTTTCGCTGTCGCTTGTTGCTTTCGTGCCTTGAGTTGGTTTTCGGGTTTGCTTGGGTTTTCTTGAACGGTTTCGATGGATTTCATTGCTTTCGTTCTTAGGACTGCACTTCAATTCCGATAAGGGGGAGAGAGGAAGAAGTACTGATCAGCTATTCGTGTCAATACAGGTGAACCAGCTGTAGTCGTCGCTCGAGCGGACGCCTAAAGCACTTCCTTTCTTCCTCCTTCCAACCACTAAAGTGAGTGGCTACCAACCCGATTAGCTAGCCCTACTTGCTAGTCTTCACATCTAAATCTCGTGTTCGTGCTTGCCTCGATCAAACGATACCAAATAAATAACTAAAAGATATCAAGATAATAAGGGAATAGACTTGAGAAATATTGCTTGTCAAATGAAACTCATGAACGGTTACTTACTTATATGCTTGCTCGTTTGGAATGTTCATCATATGCATAAATATAAGTTAGAATGTATATTTCTTCTTAAAAACTGTGCTATGTATAGAACTCATTTTCAATGCAATAACTCAACAGGAAGACTATACAAAAGTAGATCTTGCCCTGTTATTGCCCTGTGCCTGATTTGCCTCAAATGTTAACTTAGTGTACTGCGTTGATCACGGACAACTTGTGCACAAGGTTTTAGTTCCTGCGGACGGTCGCTGGGGCACTGGCACCGATCCGATCCGGACGGAACTCACGATAGTCGCCTGCTTCGGATTGAGTGGCTTGTGGCGCCTCATGTTCCCTGCGCCGCACGCCATTCCGTCCCGAGACTAGCCCGTCCATTATGGCAACGTGCCAGTGATCCCCTCGTATATTTAAACCTGTTGCTACTAACTTGTGTCTTCTTGATAGGGAAGGCAAGGTAAGTATTATGCAGGTGGTTCAGACGGGCAGGTAAATGTCACCGAACGGTGGCGAGTTATTTCAATGATTCCATATATATGTGTCTTGCTGTAAAATGAACTAAGGCAAGATAGAAACCCACAAATATGCATGTTTCATTAAAACAACGTGTTGATTGGTATAGTTGGGATAGCTTGCCTTCACCAGTACGTTTCGATGTACTGACCCTCGTTGAAACAGGTTCCCCGCGCTAGGAAGAACCGAGCGAGGAGCAGGAGACAAACTCCCATTCCAGTCCAGCTGTAGGCACGCCTCGACCGTGCCACCTTTGACGCATTTTGAAGAAGAAGCCTTTTGAAGAAGAAGCTAGCCACCAAGCAACCATGCAGCTTCGTGGCAAGGCAGTCATTTCGACCCAAGGTCTTATATTTTGAGTAGTAGTAAAGGATGTAATGTACAGGACTGCTATCTCATTTTGTGTCAACACTTTTGTAAGCCCATAGAGGCAATCCTTATGTCTAAGTTCAAGGAGTTTGTAATAGATGTTCATATTATCAATAAAAGAGAACTTTTCCATGTTCAAATCTGTGTTTCAATTATCTGCGTACTCTGAATATGTGCTCGCTATGCAAAATAAAATACTTGGCCTTGTGCGGTGCGCAACCTAGGCCCGCACGGCGGTCACGCCCGGGGGACGATTATCGATTCCACGGAATCGGGGCGTGACACTCACAATCCAGAATGCTCAAGTATAGTCAATGCCTAATAACGATCATCTAGGAACTAAAGAAATCAGTCGAGTCAACTCAAGAAATATAGAGTAAACATATACCATCACAATATGTCTATGGAACAAATAGTGATCCAAAGAAAAGAGCAAATAATGTACATGCACACAAAACGAGAAAATATGACTAGAGCAGCAAGAATAAATCAATATGGAAAACGCATCAAGAACTATATATGACAAGAAAGTAACAACTACAAAGGGAAGCATGCAAATATTGTACAAGTATCTTGCACGACAATATATAAATAAATCCAGGAGATAAGTAGCAAAACTGCAGGATTTGGCAAGGTATACTTGCCTGGGGTTTCGGCTCCAATTGTAGCTCTGGTAGCAGCGGAATTTGCAGGCAGTACTCCGGTTGCTGAAATAAACATCACCATTAGATCCAGAAAATATCAAACAGCTAGAAATGCCTGTCCTTGATTCCAATTTGGACACAGGGGCAAAAACGATATTTTCGGGTCAAGACGGGGTCCATATGTGGGCCGCTTTGCACCAAAAAATATGCCAGGGTCAAAGGTCTCCAAATCTGTCCAACTTAGTGTCAACAAGTCAAGAACGATGATACGAACCCAACGGAACTTCCAGAATTGGATTCCGATGAGCCGATCACAAAATCGCCCGTCAAGTGGAGCCTGTGGGGCCCACGACACACGATTTTGTCAACGTTCTCAGAATCGAACCAAACTTGGGTCTCAGGACCAGCGTATTGCTACGAGTCCGATGGCGAAAGTTTCGTCTCGATCCGACGTGTGTACACTAAGTTACAGCGAGATTCAGAAAGGTCGGATACGGGGCGTTGTCGGAGATACGTGTTGATTCTGGTGTGCACGCACATCCGAATCAACTTCTGCAAAATTTCACACGTCCGTATCAACGACGCGCACGTATCGGTGAAGAACGCACGCGACCAAGTCGTCCCGTTTGGCGGGGCGTACTCAGTTTCGGGATAAAATAGGGTGTTATTTTTCCTATTTTTGGATCGCAGTTTGCAATCGCCACAGGACGCGATGCACCGAGCGGGTTGCACGGGCACCGAGGGGATCACGCAGGATTCGCGATGCAACAGACGGAATCGAAAATAGGTAAACGAGCAGAGAGAAACGGGTACCTGAACAGGGCTCCAGAAACAGCGTTTTCTCGTGTCCGCGTGTCGACACGAAGGGGCCGTGTCCTGACCGTGTTCGTGTCCGGCTAGGGTTCAGGGGAGCTTGCTGGAGAGTCGCTGCTTGGCCGGGGTGGCTCGACGAGGGCTGGGCGGCTCGCTGGAGGAGGGCGGCGCTGCGGGCGGCTCTCGGACGACCGGAGACGGCAAATCGGCGCTGGGGGACGGCGCTAGAAGGAGGGCAGCAGGGTCGGGCTCGCTCGGGGCGCCTGAGGTGGGTTGGCCGGTGGACGGAGCGGTGTCACGCCCCAGTCCCAAAATGTCGAGGGACTGAGCACGTGAGCAATGGCCAGCAGCACGCACCGATGGACAAACTAATTTAATGGATCCATCAGGGCATGCTTAAGCTGTAGTCTAACAGGAAATAGAACAATTGTTACAGGTCATAGACTAATCTAATCTCATCCACAACAGATAAACACAGAGTAGCTGCCAGAAATAATGCAATAGAATAAATAAGCAAATCTCAATAAATATCTCGGGAAATAATCCGAGAATATGCCTGGTACAACAATTGCAAATAGACAGAAAATAATCAACTGGAAATAGAAATAACTGACTACATACGGCCAATGCTCAGGAGAAGTCCTCTGGTACGATCTCGGCCTCAGGTCCTGGTACAGCTCCTGGAAGTGCTCCTGTACGGGGTATCTCTGGATGGATCTCCTCGGCTATACCTGGGGACATCATCCATTCTAGGTCCTCAGGGACATAGCAAGGTACAGATAATACGAGCCAAAACATAAGCAGTGCAGAAACAAATAAGCAATAGGGTAAACTATGTAACCAGCTAAGTGATATGCAGTATGAGAGCAGCACGAGAAACTCAGGCTGAAACTACTACAAGCTCTGTGTCGGGGAGCCGGTAGCAGTGATATAATGTAGTTGTCTAGCTCAATGGGAGACTATGACGCCGGCATAATATAAAATCAACCTGTAGCCTGTGTGTCTCTCCCCACCCCATGTAATCACGCATATCATGACCATAACGTCTCATGTCCATGTCAGCGGGATTATAGCTAATGCAACAAGTCATAATGTCTATAAATATCACTTTCAAGTCCTGTATCCTATACAGAATCACCATGAATGTCTCAGGAAGACTCTGTCTCATGAATAGTGTCAAGTGTCCTGGATTCTGGAGTACTTGATAAGACAAGTACGAGCATTATCGGGTCTCGATAACCATCTCTATGTGACGTTACACAACTCCGCGTACGGAGTTGGCACCCGACTGGTAATCGGACGCTAAGTAAAGCCACTCGGTCCTGGGTTTGACAGTTTAACAAGCTTATATGTATTTAAACAGGAATTCAGGCAAAGTTCTATAATAGGAATTACTGCTAATTGGCAAGCTTATATGTATTTAAACAGGAATTCAGGCAAAGTTCTATAACAGGAATTACTACTAATTGGCAAGCTTTACTTGCCCACTGATGTATAAACAAGTCAAGGAAAGTAAGTGGCAAGCTGCAGAGTTTGGCAAGGTACACTTGCCTGTGGTTCCGGCTCTGATTGCAGCTCTGACTTCAGTTGGAGTTGCAGGCGGTAATCCGGTTGCTAAAATAAACATCACCATCAGATCAAAAAAATATCAATCAGCTAGGAACGCCTGTCCTTGGGTCCAATTTGGAGACAAGGACAAAAACGACAATTTCGGGTCAAAACGGGGTCCACCGGTGGCCCGCTTTGCACCGAAAAATGTATCAGGGTCAACGGTCTCCAAATTTACCAAACTTAGTGTCAACAGGTCAGGAACTCTGATACGAACCCAACGGAACTTTTAAAATTGAATTCCGATGAGCCGATCACAAAATCGCCCGTCGAGCGGGGCCTGTGGGGCCCACGACACGCGATTTTGTCAACGTTCTCAGAATCGAACCAAACTTGGCTCACAGGACCAGCGTATCGCTACGAGTCCGATGGCGTAAGTTTTGTTTCAATCTGACGTGCGTACACAAAGTTAGGATGAATTACAGAAAGTACGGATACGGGGCGATGTCCGCGGATACGCGTTGATTCCGGTGTGTACGCACACCCGAATCAGCTTCTGTGAAATTTCGTACGTCCGTATCAACGACGCGCACGCATCTGTGAAGACCGCGCGTGACCAAGTCATCCCGTTTGGCAGGGCGTACTCAGTTTCGGGGTGAAACAGGGTCTAATTTTTCTTGTTTTTGGATCGCGGTGTGCGATCACCACAGGACGCGATGCCCCGAGCGGTTTATCCGGGCACCGAGAGGGTCATACAGGCTTCGCAACGCAATTTGCGGAAATAAAATCGGAGCTACAAGGTAAAAGTTACAAGTACCTGAAGGGGACCCAAAAAACCGGGGTTCGAGTTATGTCCGACACGACACAGGACACGTGTCCTGTGTCGGACACGGGGGGGAATTGGGGCTTTAGGGTTAGGGTTTTCACCTGCGGCGGCGTAGGGCGGCGCTGAGGCAGAGGGCGGCTGGCCTGGCTGAGGCGGAGGGGGCCGGGTCTCTGCGGCGCGGCGAGGAGGAGGGCCGGGCGGCCGGCACGGCGGAGCTGCTGCCGCTGCTGCTCGCTGCTGCTGCTTGCTGCGGTGGCCGCTGGAGGGGAGGAATGAGGAGGACGGGGGAGAGGCTGGGCGCGGCGAGGCTGCTGGCGGCGGTGGCAGAGCGGTGGTCGTGGGGGAGGTCGACGGCCGGGGGCTAGGGTTTGGGGCTCGTCGGAGAAGGAGAGCGAGGGAGGGTTTATAGGGTGGCTGGGGTGAGGGGGCGAAGCCGGGTCTGGCGGAGGTGGTTGCGGAGAAGGCGGCGCGGCCAGGGTCGTGGCGTGGTGGTCCGGGCGGAGCGGCGCCGGACTCGGGCCGATGGGAGAAGGGGACCGGGTCGTGGGGTGCGGGTTCGGGTCGGGTCTGGCGGATCCGACCCGACCCGCTAGGGCTGGGCCGGGCTCGGGCCCAATGGGCCGGACCGGGCCGCTGGGCTGGATTCGAGTTTTATTAATAATAAAATTAATAATAATAACAATAATAATAATAATAATATCAGTAAATTAATTAATTAATTAAATAATTAAATAAATAGATTTTAGGTGTTTAAAATAGGTCCGGGGCCCGATAAATTCCAGAAAAATTGCCCTAAGTCCAGTTTCTCATTTTACATCCAAAAATATTATTTCCATAATATTTTAATATTGTTTATTATTAATTAAAAATCATTGAATAATTAAAATCCTGTTTTTAAATTACAGAAAAATCCCAGAAAATTTTAGAAAATTGTGAAAAATCCAGTTTTTAAAATTTTGAAAAACCAGGGGGTTTACAATCTATCCCCCTTAAGAGGATTACGTCCTCGCAATCAAAGAATAACCGGTCAACAGAGATGACGCGGTCGCAAGCATCGTTTGAATACACATCACAAGATACTTAGGAAAATACCGTTTCCCTAAAATGAAAGTTATGCACTTCCAAAAAAATCTAGTTATAGCAAAAGAACTACAACTTTTATGAAAACCAGGTTATTAACAAGTTGCAAATTACTAGGTTGGGGCTGAGGTCACGAACCAATAGGCACGAGCTAAACAAGACTAGAAACGGATAACTACGAATCACTTACGCGCATCAGCTACTCCACGAGTCTGCGCGTTCTCCACGGTCATCGTCAGGGCTTGCTCGCGTCCTTGCAGTCGATTCTTCTGCTGTTGAGCCTGCTGGAAGAGTAGTTCCTGGGGTATCAAGGGTGGCCTCTACTGATACCCTGCTGGAGCTGGTGGTAGGACTTCTTGAACTTCTGTTTGCGGTACTTCCAATGCTGGAGAGGCTGACCTCGGTACTGGTAACGCTCGTTGGTTTACCCTTGGTGCTCCTTCTGTACGCTCAGGGCATTTCCTCAGTAAATGCCGACTGGATCCGCAAGCCAAACATAATCTTATTTTTCGTCTGCACTTGTTCTCTATATGACCTCGCCGGTGACAATATGGACAAACAGGTATTGTCTGTGGAGGTGCTTCTGGTGGCTGGTGTACGTGAGGTCTTTTTGCAACTTTTTCTTGTTGTGCTCCGGCTGGTGCTGACGTGGATGGCCGCTTCAGACTGGTCTCCCTCCTGATGATGCGCTCAATGCGTCGCGCTGCAGCAAGGACGTCCGAGTACGAAGTAGGTGCAACGGATCCAATTAGTTTTTGTAGCTCAATGTTTAGTCCGTCGAAGAATTTCTCGGCCTTCTCTTCTTCTGTCGGGATCAACGTTGGAGCGAAGCGACTTAGACGAATGAACTCAGCATTGTACTCTTCTACTGTCTTAGCATCCTGAGTAAGGTGATTGAACTTGTCCCGCAGTTCTGATCGAGCGACAGCTGGAATGTACATCTCCTGAAAGAGTCTAGAGAACTCTTCCCAAGTGACTCGGTCTGGTCCGAGCCGTGCCTCCTCGGATAGCCACCAGTGATGGGCATTGTCCGTCAACTGCATTCTTACGGCAGTCATCCAACGTTCCTTTGGAAGCTCAGCTGCTTGTAATTGATGTTGAGTGTTGGTGAGCCACTCATTAACTTCAGTGGGCTCTTCTTTGCCCGAGAATGTACGGGGCTTCAGCTGGCGAAAGTTGGTGGTAGAGCCCGTTGTTGGCCGTCGAGTTGGTAGGTTGGCCTGCTCCAGTGCAGTTACTAGGCTGCGACTCAAAGCCTCTTGTTGAGCTTGCATTATTGCATAGACCATTTAAAATATCTGTTGTCCGTCCATGGCCTGCCCTGGTGGAATTACGGGCATTGATAGAGTAACTGGCGTCGTTGGTGGAATGTCATCTTGCTGAATTCCCGGGGCATGTTGTTGAGCTGATTGTCCTCTATTCACTGGTGTTACTTCATCTTCATTGGTTACCACATCATCTCGTGGTGAGGTTACGGGAGTCTCGTCGTTTGCTCATGAATCCATAACCCTGCAACCAAAATAAACAATAAGAGGCGCACAGGAATCAAGGCAGGATTCAAGTCAAGGAATTAATTCGAAGTCGATAGGGATACCAAGAAAGTTTCAAGCAAGTGGATGAGATCCTAAAAATTTATCCTATCTTATTGCAGGCTTGTTCGGTCCCTGAGTTGAAACCGAACAATTTAGTCGAAGACCTGCATGGGCCACCACAAAAACCATGTCATGCCCCAGTCCCAAAATGTCGAGGGACTGAGCACGTGAGCAATGGCCAGCAGCACGCACCGATGGACAAACCAATTTAATGGATCCATCAGGGTATGCTTAAGCTGTAGTCTAACAGGAAATAGAACAATTGTTACAGGTCACAGACTAATCTAATCTCATCCACAACAGATAAACACAGAGTAGCTGCCAGAAATAATGCAATAGAATAAATAAGCAAATCTCAATAAATATCTCGGGAAACAATCCGAGAATATGTCTGGTACAACAATTGCAAATAGACAGGAAATAATCAACTGGAAATAGAAATAACTGACTACATACGGCCAATGCTCAGGAGAAGTCCTCTGGTACGATCTCGGCCTCAGGTCCTGGTACAGCTCCTGGAAGTGCTCCTGTACGGGGTATCTCTGGATGGATCTCCTCGGCTATACTTGGGGACATCATCCAATCCAGGTCCTCAGGGGACATAGCAAGGTACAGATAATACGAGCCAAAACATAAGCAGTGCAGAAACAAATAAGCAATAGGGTAAACTATGTAACCAGCTAAGTGATATGCAGTATGAGAGCAGCACGAGAAACTCAGGCTGAAACTACTACAAGCTCTGTGTCGGGGAGCCGGTAGCAGTGATATCATGTAGTTGTCTAGCTCAATGGGAGACTACGATGCCGGCATAATATAAAATCAACCTGTAGCCTGTGTGTCTCTCTCCACCCCATGTAATCACGCATATCATGACCATAACGTCTCATGTCCATGTCAGCGGGATTATAGCTAATGCAACAAGTCATAATGTCTATAAATATCACTGTCAAGTCCTGTATCCTATACAGAATCACCATGAATGTCTCAGGAAGACTCTGTCTCATGAATAGTGTCAAGTATCCTGGGTTCTGGAGTACTTGATAAGACAAGTACGAGCATTATCGGGTCTCGATAACCATCTCTATGTGACGTTACACAACTCCGCGTACGGAGTTGGCACCCGACTGGTAATCGGACGCTAAGTAAAGCCACTCGGTCCTGGGTTTGATAGTTTAACAAGCTTATATGTATTTAAACAGGAATTCAGGCAAAGTTCTATAACAGGAATTACTGCTAATTGGCAAGCTTATATGTATTTAAACAGGAATTCAGGCAAAGTTCTATAACAGGAATTACTGCTAATTGGCAAGCTTATATGTATTTAAACAGGAATTCAGGCAAAGTTCTATAACATGAATTACTGCTAATTGGCAAACTTTACTTGCCCACTGATGTATAAACAAGTCAAGAAAAGTAAGTGGCAAGCTGCAGAGTTTGGCAAGGTACACTTGCCTGTGGTTCCGGCTCTGATTGCAGCTCTGACTTCAGTTGGAGTTGCAGACGGTAATCCGGTTGCTGAAATAAATATCACCATCAGATCCAAAAAATATCAATCAGCTAGGAACGCCTGTCCTAGGGTCCAATTTGGAGACAAGGGCAAAAACGACAATTTCGGGTCAAAACGGGGTCCACCGGTGGGCCCGCTTTGCACCGAAAAATGCATCAGGGTCAACGGTTTCCAAATTCACCAAACTTAGTGTCAACAGGTCAGGAACGCTGATACGAATCCAACGGAACTTTCAGAATTGAATTCTGATGAGCCGATCACAAAATCGCCCGTCGAGCGGGGTCTGTGGGACCCACGACACGCGATTTCGTCAACGTTCTCAGAATTGAACCAAACTTGGCTCACAAGACCAGCGTATCGCTACGAGTCCGATGGCGTAAGTTTTGTTTCAATCCAACATGCGTACACAAAGTTAGGGTAAATTGCAGAAAGTACGGATACGGGATAATTTCCGCGGATACGCGTTGATTTCGGTGTGCACGCACACCCGAATCAGCTTCTGCGAAATCCCGTACGTCCGTATCAACGACGCGCACGCATCTGTGAAGACCGCGCACGACCAAGTCGTCCCGTTTGGCGGGGCGTACTCAGTTCCGGGGTGAAACAGGGTCTGGTTTTTCCTGTTTTTGGATCGCGGTGTGCGATCACCACAGGACTCAATGCCCCGAGCAGTTTGTCCGGACACCGAGAGGGTCATACAGGCTTCGCAACGCAATTTGCGGAAACAAAATCGGAGCTACGAGGTGAAAGTTACAAGTACCTGAAGGGGACCCGAAAAACCGGAGTTCGAGTTGTGTCCGACACGACACAGGACACGTGTCCTGTGTCGGACACGGGGGGGAATTGGGGCTTTAGGGTTAGGGTTTTCACCTGCGGCAGCGTAGGGCGGCGCTGAGGCGGAGGGCGGCTGGCCTGGCTGAGGCGGAGGGGGCCGGGTCTCTGCGGCGCGGCGAGGAGGAGGGTCGGGCGGTCGGCACGGCGGAGCTGCTGCCGCTGCTGCTCGCTGCTGCTGCTTGCTGCGGTGGCCGCTGGAGGGGAGGAAGGAGGAGGACGGGGGAGAGGCTGGGCGCGGCGAGGCGGCTGGCGGCGGTGGCAGAGCGGTGGTCGTGGGGGAGGTCGACGGCCGGGGGCTAGGATTTGGGGCTCGTCGGAGAAGGAGAGCGAGGGGGGGTTTATAGGGTGGCCGGGGTGAGGGGGCGAGGCCGGGTCTGGCGGAGGCGGTTGCGGAGAAGGCGGCGCTGCCAGGGTCGTGGCGTGGTGGTCCGGGCGGAGCGGCGTCGGACTCGGGCCGAGGGAAGAAGGGGACCGGGTCGTGGGGTGCGGGTTCGGGTCGGGTCTGGCGGATCCAACCCGACCCGCTAGGGCTGGGCCGGGCTCGGGCCCAATAGGCCGGGCCGGGCCGGGCCGCTGGGCTGGATTCGGGTTTTATTAATAATAAAATTAATAATAATAACAATAATAATAATAATAATAATTTTAATAATAATAATAATAATAATATCAGTAAATTAATTAATTAATTAATTAAATAAATAGATTTTAGGTGTTTAAAATAGGTCCGGGGCCCGATAAATTTCAGAAAAATTGCCCTTAGTCCAGTTTCTCATTTTACATCCAAAAATATTATTTCCATAATATTTTAATATTGTTTATTATCAATTAAAAATTATTGAATAATTAAAATCCTGTTTTTAAATTACAGAAAAATTCCAGAAAATTTCAAAAAATTGTGAAAAATTCACTTTTTAAAATTTTGAAAAACCAGGGGGTTTACAAGCGGTGCGGGGAAAGAAGGAGGAGGAGGAGGAGGCAGGGCGGTGTCGCGGCGAGGCGGGGCGGTGGCAGCGTCGGGGCGGGGAGTCCGGGCGGTGGAGAGTTGCCGGAGAAGAGGGGAAAAGGGGGAAACGGTCAGCGGGCTGGGTCGGCTGATGGAAGAGATGGAGGAGAGAGAGGATGGCGGGGCGTGGCACTGGCGAGGCGGCGAGGCTCGAGGAGCTGCGGCAGGGTCGGCTCGCCGGAGAAGACGGAGGAGGGGAGGAAATCGGGTGGCCGGAGAAGAAAAGGGACTTTTTATAGGGCAGAGCGGGGAGGCGGTGTGTCGACCGGTGAGGGGAGGGGAAGGGCCAGAGGCGGCAGTTACGGGAGCGGGGAGGCCGAGCGGCGGCGGCTGCCGGAGCGGCGAGCGTTACGCGGCGTCGGGCGAGCGGCTGGGGGAAGGTGAGGGGTTCGGGCCGGGTCGGGTCTTAACCGGGTCGGGTCGGACCCGGATCCGACCCGCTAAGACCGGGTTGGGTTGGGTCTGGGTCTGGGTCACAGTTTGGTTCGGTTTGGTTTTAATTGGGTTGGTTTATTTCAAATAAACCCGGTTTAATTAGGGTTCAATTCGGTTTAATTATAAAATAGTTTTTTTAGGGCTTTAAAAATACTTCCGGGGTCCAATAAATTCCTGGAAAATTATCCTATGTGTAGTTTTCCATTTTACACCATAAAATATTATTTTTATAATATTTTAATATTAATTAATAATATCTAAAAATCCTTTAATTATAAAATACCTTGATTTTAATTCCAAAAAATCTCAGAAAATTACAGTAAATTGGGAAAAATTCCAAATTATCAATTTTTGAAAATCAGGGGATTACAAGATCATAGGTTCACACAAAAGTTGCCACTCTAACTATTCTCGATTTCCACGAAGAACTATATAAGGATTCTGATTACAATTAGCTATCAAGATTACAAAAGAATCAGAATTAACCAAACTTCTCGTTCTTCCTTACAATCGCAGTTGCAGACGTACATAACATAATTACAATAAAATGAAAACTACTTTCGTTCTTTCTTGCAAAACGCAGTTGCGATCAGACAGAACGAGCCAATTAAAAAAATGAGAAGATGACAGAATAAAAAATTATTCTTGCCGTTGCTCAAAGAAAGATTCATCCTCTATCGATGATCTGCTCCCAAGAGCCAGCAAGTTCACAAGAAAACTTCTGAAACGCTCGTAGTCAGCTCTTTGTGTGACTCGAACAGACTCCTTTGGACTACTCTTTCTCAACTTTTTGATCTGCCTCAAAAGGAGGCTAGAGGGCTCTTTATATAGGAAAGGATGGAAGTCCATCCTCCTCTTCTTTCTGATGTGGGACTAAAAAGCCAAAATACAAAATTGATATCTCACAATCGCAGTCCAATGCATAGCCCGTTCAGCCCCCGTCTAGCGCCCGCTCATGCAACCCGAGCACGAGCGTCTTGCTAAGTGCAAAGTGCGTCAACAAAACGCCACTTTGTGCCCTTGAGTCTTAGTTGCTAATAGCTCCTATGGAAATAATTCCAAGAGCATGACTAAAAGCATAAATGCTTTCATGAGAAGTTAATCATTTTTTTTTTCTAGGAAAATACCCCCACATGGCACCCATGTGCTCCACTATACCCCATGTGCACACCTCAACTCATACAAAGTATTATATTGAGATACCCACCTGGTAGTTTAGCCAATATAGGACTATTTTTTCTAGTCCAAAGACAAAAACACCAACAATTATCATAGATATAGGACACTAATTGATTAATAAAAGAACATACAAAGAATAAACATGTCTTATAGAATGTTGACCATTCCAACATCTTGACTACTTGGGCACCAAGAAACTAGGATAACCTATCTATATTTTCAGCACATGACTATCATTCATTCACTCACTCACCCCTCAGATGATGCCTCCTATATAAGAATTTTGGATGTCTCCCCATCCTTCAGAAACACAAAGTTTTAGTACTTGTGATCGATCGAGTTCTTGCAATTAATGGCACCTATGGGGGTGGACCTGGCCGAGATATATGTCATGAAGAAGCAACATAAAGAGAGGATAGCAAAGAGAAGTGAGGAGAGGGCGGAACAGAAGGGTTCTGGTGAAAAGAAGAAGGAGAAATCCATTTGGAATTTCTTTAAAAAGAGCAAGAAAATCCATTCAAACTTGATCGTCTCATGATGATGGTGCGACCAGCGACCAAAAGCAAGAGCCAGTCCCTTAGTCTTCATGCATTTGCAGTGAAAGTTGGTAATTAGTTATGTTGTTTGAATAAAATGGGGCATGTATTCTCTAAAAGAAGAGAGCTACATGACATTAGAAGCATTTGCAAGTTTTTGTTAATGTAACCCCTACTGTGTACGTATTTGTTTATTCCAGTACTGTTTGTGGCAGTAAAACTTTGATACAGATGGCTGTAGTGGATCCTCCTCTCTCTTACTGAAACGTGCAAGTATATATATATATATATATATATATATATATATATATATATATATATATATATATATATATATATATATATATATATATCGACCTCAATATATAATCCAAGGCATCAATATATCAAGTGTTTCATAGGCACGATGCCTCTTCTCAACACAGAGTCCAAATTGGTGCAACGATCAAGCTCAAAGCAAATTCCATGGCACAATGCCCCATTCGTGGCACGATGCCCCATCAAGCGACACAACGCCCTCGTCGTTGCAGTTGTTCGGTTTCGATCCTCTCGTCATACCTACTGTGTCTGCATAGTCACGAACAACCTGGCTCTGATACCAATCTGTCACGCCCCAATCTCCCGCAAGCTCGATAGTCCCTGCTGAACGTGAATCACCACGTTGCAGCTCTCCCGCAGGACAATCGTTCCCATCGGGACGTGATGCCGTACGAGCCTGGAGTTGCGATCGTACAAGGCGATGTTGTTAAACACCAAAGTTATCATCGAAACAACCAAGTCACAGCGGAAGCCAATTTGTGTGCTTGGTACACAAATTGGCTTGTGCTGTGACTTGGTTGTTTCGATGATAACTTTGGTGTTTAACAACATCGCCTTGTACGAGCGCAACTCCAGGCTCGTACGGCATCACGTCCCGATGGGAACGATTCACTACTAGAAAAAGCGGGATTAGCGACGTATTTTAGCGACGTCAAAATAAACGTCGCTAATAATATATAAATTAGCGACTCCTTATAAAAATGTCGCTAGACGTCGCTAAATGGCGACATTTAGCGACGTTTAGCGACTTTTATTAAAATTTTAAAAGATAAGTCGCTATAAGTTCAATTAAGGTCGTTAAACGTCGCTAATATGTCTAATTTATCGACGTTTAGCGACGTATATAGCGACCTTTATATTAAAAATATTTAGCAACGTAACGTCGCTAAAATATAATTTAGCGACGTTTTTATTGGACGTCGCTAAACGTCGCTAAAATTTGGTTAATTAGGGCTCGGTTTCATTTTTTCCCATCTGTTGAAATTTCAAAAATAAACAAAATCCCCCCCCCCCCCCGCTCCGTCGACCGGCTCTCCACCGCGACTACTCCGGTAAACCCTACTTTCTCTCTCTCTCTCTCTCTCTCACAGGACACATGTGACATTGACACAAACACGAGACATACACAGACACTGACACTGACACTGACACAGACACGGCACACACACACACACTGACACAGACACTGTTCAGGACCTAGGGTTAGGGTTAGGGTTAGGTTTTTTACATGGGGTTAGGGTTAGGGTTAGGGTTAGGGCCGACTGGCCCAAGTATGTGTGTATCAGTGTGTCAGGTGAGTTTTGATAGGTGTTGTTGGTACCAGGTGAGTTTTGATTACAGATTTCTTAAGAGTGTATGTGTGTATCAGTGTGTCAGTTTGGGGGGTTAGGTTTTTTATTAAAGGGAGTGCAGAAATCTGCCGGTAATTATGAGTGAGTACAGCCACAATGCATGGGGTTATCCATTTCATAGAGCAATAGCCCGTGTACTTGGAAAACTTTTGATGCAAAAATTGTTCAAGCACCAGGTGCCTTAGTGCAATGCCATGACTGAGCAGTAGCTCCCTGGAACCTACTGCAAGTTGCAGATGTTAGGATTAGTGATGTGTTCAGCTAAGGGATGTGTGCAACTGTGTACAGTGCACTAGAAGAAGTAGGCAGTGATTAGCTTTAGGTAGTATTATGCAAGTGTGTGAGTTGGAGAAGTGTGTCAGTGAGGGATAGCTAGTGTCAAGTTTAGTGGGTAGTATAGATATTAGAATATAAGCTAATGTAAAGTTATGATACAAGATATTGGTTGAGGTATGGGTATTTGTTAATCAAGTATCTCAAGAAACTTAGTTTATGAGCTTAGGATACTAAGGGTGTAACCAAGTAGGTATCTCCAGTACTTGGGTGTGTGTTAAGCTAGTACCAAGGTTGTGGATTAGTATCTTGGGGCAGTGGGTTAAGGTATAGTAGTAAAGTGGTATTAAGATATTATTTGGATAATATTATATATATATATATATATATATATATATATATATATATATATATATATATATATATACTGCATTTCCCATAACAGACACTGACACAGACACGGCACACACACACACACTGACACAGACACTGATCAGGACCTAGGAGGGCAGCTGCAGTTCTATAGTATGACACACTATTTGTAGTGTGTTGACTGCACACTTATAGTGCAGTTCATAGTACTATGGGGTTGGGGGCAGCTGCAGTTTTGATAAATGAAAATATGTATTATATGAGTTATGATTTTTATAGTACGGTTAAGTTAGGAAGTTAGGTGATAAACTATTGTATGTAATGATTTATATGATACATACTGTCAATTTTGCAGAAGTTTCTAGAAATGGATATGAATTACTATCTGCGTCATCGTTCGTGGATGTACAACCGTTATCTTGATGACATGTGTGGTGTGCGGGATGAATTCATTGAGGGTGTACAGCAGTTCCTGCAGTTCGCCAAGGCGTTCCCTCAGTACATAGACGGTACCAAAATTAAGTGTCCGTGTGTGAGATGTCGCAACAGGAAATATCATCCAGAAATGGAAGTTACATATCATTTATACTCGAAGGGCTTTACGCCGAATTACTATCAGTGGACCGCGCACGGAGAACTTGTATCTCTAGCATCGGAGTCGGAGCCCTATGTGGAGCCGTATATGGATGTCCAAGACCACGATGCTTACGACGACGGGTTGGTGAACATGGTTTATGATGCGGCGGGGCCTAGTTTCAATCCTGACAATTATGATGCGGCGGGACCTAGTTTCAATCCGGACAATTATGATGCAGCTGAGGAGGCACCGAATGCCGATGCTGCAAAGTTTATGGAGTTGCTTGAGAATGCAAGGACTCCACTATATCCTGGACGGGGGACAGCGAGGTCGGATTGGTGGGCAGTATGCAAGACTAAAGCTAGAAATATCTTTGACATTGACGAAATAGCTTATCAGGAGGACGATCTACCTCTTGTAACAAATATTGTAGATGTGGACTCAACGGAAGTTACTCATTACACGAGTAATAATGTAGAAGATGTAGAATTATCCGAAGAGGACGACGAAGTAGATGAAAGTGAAGACGAGGAAGAGGAAGAGCAGGACGACGAAGGCGTACAAGATGAATTTTCTGAAGATGATTAAAAATAAAAAATATTGCATGTAGAATGTAACTATATTTTAACTGTAAATATTGTATGTAGAAGTAGATGTACCCATTAACGAATATATGTATTATATTTTGACTGTATAATGCTTTGAGATATGTATCACATTTCGACTGTAGAATATAGTATATATTTGTGTTTCTCTATATTCATCATATGTTGTTATCAGATATGACAGGACGACGCGGAGGATTCGGCAGGTCCCGAGGTAGACAGAGTGCCACTCCGGTACTGCCTACTGTTGGTTCCGGATCATCGTCGCCCAGTACTCCAGTATATAGATATCGTCCATCGTCGGTTCAGAGACGCCTGGGCCAATTTCTGAGGAACAACTACGGTGGCCCTTGGATCAACTACTTTGAGGCTCCGGAGGAGAGGAAGGCGTTCTGGTTTGTGCACTTCCAGGTAAAAGTATATTAAATAAATCCTCTAATTTATGCATATTCATGATGCTAACTTAATGAATTATTTATTGTAGCAAACGTATTTTTATCCTCCGTACCGGGCCGAGTTGATCGAGCGGCTCTTTCCTACCGTTGCCGCCAAGCTTATCCGAGATGCCCTGGATGACCAGAAGGCTCGTGATCGTGCTGGAAAACCGATCCAAGGTTGGATCACGCCTGAGCAGTGGACTGCGATGAGAGGCTAGATTCGACGATCCGAGCTACAAGGAAAGGTCTAAGAAGGCCAAGGCGGCTAGGCAGAATGCTGCCAAGTGGTGTGGTGGCTCGATTCCGATGACGGAACATTTTCCGTCGTTTGGTATATTTTTTCTTTTAAAATATATTATTTTTAATATAATTACCATAAAATGGTACTTGGAAAAAATATTTAAGTTTAGTAATAAATAATATATTTTTAACAGGTACAGAGGGGTGAGGATGCAAACATGATGACCGTCTTCTTGGCCACCCATCGTAATGACGAAAATCTCATTGATGAGAGGGCCTCACAGACCTATGTAAGTATTACTTTACTTTGTGTTTATTTTAATATAACTTAGGCAATTATCGAGTTTCCAAACCTTTTCTAGGCCGAGTATCTTAGGCTTCGTGAGCGGGGCGACTACTAGTGCACCTACACCTGGAGAGGCTGGTGCTTCGTCGCAGCCCCGGTCCATCTCCGTCGGTGGACGACCTGTGGGTGACCGCAGCTGGTGGTCTCCAGAGGGGTACGTACTACGGTACGGGCTCTTATGGCGCCCTGGTTGCGACGCAGTCATCTAGGGCCTCCCCGACAGCTGCGCATTCTACACACCCCTCGCAGTCGCAGCCCTCGCAGTCGTCGGCCAGAGTCCAGGAGGCCGTTGACCGTCAGATTGCGTCTCTCCGTGACGACTTGCTGCGAAGTATGGAGGACCAGTCCCGGTCCCAACCGCAGGCGGGACGATCTGATGCTCATCGCAACGATTGGATATGCTCGACCGCAGCATGACGGAGCTACGAGAATTGACAAATGATATTAGAGCCTCCAATGATCGCAACATCATGGAGCTGCAGGCGTCACAGCTATCGATGGACGAGAAGCTGACGAGGATGCAGGATTCAATGGGTGATAGCAGTACGAGGCTGTTATCTACCCTGGATTCTTACAACCCAGCGACTCACAGACTTGGAGCGGGCACGGCCTCCACCGACGTCACTGCCTTCTCCATCGACATCGGTGTCGATTCCACGGGACGAGTATGAGGAGTTCTTATCCTTCAAGCGCGCCGGTGGTCAGCCTCCTGCAGATCCGTAGTAGTATAGTTATTTTTTATTATTATTTAGGATGCGATTGTATATTATGAATTATTGATACTTCAACAATAGACATGATGTATGATGCTTCTTGTGGTCTTTAATTTTTTAGTTAATTTAATTGGATTATATAGTTATCTTGCATATCCACATTTAATTGGATTGATACTTCTTGTGGTCTTTAATTTAATTGGATTATATAGTTAACTAGATTGAATCATGTTGGTGTGTGTGATAAAGATGGTTACTGTGCTAGATTGGGGAAGAGCCGATACGAGTGTGCCTCTTGCAAGAAGAGCTTCCACTCCTACCAGGCTCTAGGCGGGCACCGTGCGAGCCACAAGAGGCTCAAAATGGGATGCTGCAGCAGAGGAGGCGAGAGTACTACTAGCCCATTGGATGTTGTCGATCCGACAGTTGTCCACAGTGGAAAGGCTAAAACTGCAGGGAATCACCAATGTTTGCTTATGGACACTATTTTTTTTTAAAATTAGCGACGTTATTAGCGACGTTTAGCGACGTTTAGCGACGTTAAGTTACGTCGCTAAATACGTCGCTAATAAGCGATGCTGTAAAAAGTCGCTAATGATGTCGCTAATGACGTCGCTAATGACGTCGCTATACGTCGCCAATTGCTGACATGGCAGTATAGCCAGGTCATTTTAGACGTCGGTATAACGTCCCTATCGACGTCGCTAATCAGCGACCTTTAGCGACTTTAATAAACGTCGCTATTTAGCGACTTGGAGTCGCTAAACGTCGCAAAAATTTGCGACACAGTAACGTCGCTAAAAACGTCGGTATAGCGACGTTTAGCGACATTTTTTTTTTTGCGACTTGAGTTTTTTTCGACAACTTTATAGCGTCGCTAATTACGTCGCTAAACAAAATTAGCGACGATTTTTTGTTATTTAGCGACGTTTTTAGACGTCGCTAATTAGACTTTTTCTGGTAGTGATTGTCCTGCGGGAGAGCTGAATATATATATATATATATATAATATATATATAATATATATATATATATATATATATATGTATCAAAGTTTTACACCTGTTTGTGGAGTAGTTTTTGTTTAGAAAAAGTCTTTTGGGAGATTTACTCTTTTGTGGAGATTGTCATATAAGCATGGATGGTTTGGAGAGACAAATATGAAGGTATAAATAGCATTACTCTTTTGTGGATATACCAATCAGCCCAACATTTCATAAAAAAAATTAAACAATTAAATACGTACATATCGACATATTATATTTATATGCTATGTAATAATCTTCTTAATTGTAAGATATAGATACCAATCATTGTTAGAAAAAACTCTTGGTGAACCGAAAGGAGGGACCGCAAGGCAAAACGATGCCACGTGACCTCTCATGATTGGTCGAAATCTTTTTTGCAGACATCACCTCCCCCTGCTAATATCAGCAAAAAAAAAATGTCAATCAGAGGGGACACGCGGCGGACGGTTTACCTTGAAGTCCCACGCTCGGATCTGTGTAGAATCACAGTCATTGTTAACCCGTAAGTCACTCATGGTGACTGATTTGTGTCGGATTAAAAAATAAAGAGAAGCAAACTTTAAAAGGTGATGAAAAAGAAAGACAAGTTGTAATGATCTAATTATCAAAAAAAAAATCATGTAGAGGGATAACATTTTTTTCTATTTGCATAAAAGAGGAAATTTTAAAAAAAAATTACAAATTAAGAGATGAGACACCATTGCAATTGGCGTCTAACATGAGATACCAATGACGCGGTCAAATTTTCAAAATGGGAGACGCCATTGGTGACTAGCGTTCCGTATTAAATGTTGGAGTGGTGGTACCATCAGCAATGATATCTCGTATTAAATATTTTTGTGGGATGCCATGGTCAATGGCGTTCCGCATTTTTTTTTTTAACTTTTGATTGGCCAAAAGAAAGGGATTCAGATCGTAGGTAGGTAGGGGAGAGGCTATAAAAGGAGGAGGGTATGGATTTTAGAACTCAAAGAGAGAGAGAGAGAGAGAGAGAGAGAAACGACAGATGTATTTTTGGTGGACCTATGAATGAGAAAGAGATCCAGAAACGCGAAAATCATGTATCTCAATTACTATTTGTTGGAGAGATAATTTAATTGAATTAATTTTTATTTGTTATTTTATTTACTTTCTTTAATTATTTAATATTTTCTATAAATTATATTTATAATTATAAGATTATAGTAATTACGAAAATATGGTCAATGGTGTAATGCAACAAACTATGCCAAATGGGATCTAACTACCTCCCAAAAGGTATTGGCTCAAAACATTTGGATTTCATTAGATGAGCTACAGTTCTTGCAACATGACAGGAACTTGATGTTCAATCTAGCTGAGCGCTTGTGGTCCCAATGCAACACTTTTCAGTTGCCAGTGGACGAAATGACCATCACTTTCTGGAATGTGGCCAATATTTTAGGACTGCCTATTACAAGTAAAATAATGTATTACTCGAGTGTAATGTAGTCAAAACAAAAGTTCTAATAAAAAAATATTCTCAACTATACCCCAGAAAACACCATCATAAATATAATGCAAAAAAAAAAAAAAAAAAAAAATTTGAGTAATTGCTAGACTTTCTATTTTTTCACACAAAGTCTGTAGAAAAACTGCATTGGGATTACTGGGTCAGCTCTACGAGCATCAATTGTAGATGGAACAAAAAATTTCTCTCGAGGCCCAAAGTTATAATAAAAAATAAATGTTGACTTTATATATATATATATATATATATATATATAATATATATATATATATATATATATATATATTATATATATATATATAATATATATATATATATATATATATATTTATTTATTTATTTATTTATTTAAGACCCAGATGAGATGATCCATGTGTCCATTATTCTTTTTTTTTTTATAAATAAAATAAAATTTTGAATCTGGAGTTTTAAATTGAGTCTTACTATTCTACAAAATAAAATTTTTCTATATTCTGAATCTAAAAATTTGGATGTGCCTTACAATTGATGCTCTACAGGGTAGAGAGGCTTTCCATAAAACAGGATGATAATACCCACAGATGACTAAATGGATAGAAAACATATAACGTGGTTTTTGTAGCATTTAATAAATGCTAATGCCAATATTGTAACCCAGGTCATAACATTCTCTTTCACTGAGGTAGTACAGATTTTTCTTCGTACTAGTTATCAACTAAATCCAGAAGAATATGGGAATGCGATTATTATTTTTTAGTTTTTGTCTTACCTTGTTTTTTGCAGTGCCACCATTCCTTCAGGATGTGGATACAGAATGGAAATGGAGTTTTTTATTTTGTTTTTCGTAAAATAAAGATAATTATTATATATCATTAGTCAAATTAATTAATGTTAAGCTACATATTATTTTTAATTAATAAATGATATATTTAATTAATGAAAGTGGTATCTAATATTAATCAATTAATACAATTAATTATTTAAAAGCACAAATAATAATCAACTATTAAAATTATACAATAACTAACATAATTATTTAATAACATTAATTTTTTTAATATAAACTATTGATCATTGAGTAATATAATTAAAAGTTACACAAATTTATAATAGCATTTAATTGACAACTTAACTAAATATTGGATTAATCGTTTTAGTTTTTATAATGTAGTTCTTACCTCCAATGTTCCTTCCATTCAAACACAAAGAAGAATCAGGATAAAAAAGAGAGTATGGAATTCACATGCACAACATGGATGTGCTCTTTCTCACATTCCTTTCACTTTCGTACATCATGTTCATTAATTACTAGAATTTTGTTGAAGGTTTTCATATTGACAGCTCCTCCCCCCCACCCCCCCCCCCCCCCCCCACCCCCCCCCCCCCCTTGTCTCATTCCGAAAGAAAAAATTTCGTCAATGTTAACCTAAATAACATTTTGAGACCATTTTATAACTCCCATTTTCCTTGTCCTTCTTTCTTTTTATCATTTTAACCTACTTTTGTTCCAATTTAAGCCTAAATCATAGAAAAACACCTTTATAATCTAATTATTCTCATTTAGTAATTATATTTAGAAAATGGGTTAAAGAGAAAATTTTGAGACATCAAACTTGGAGGATTTGGATAATAATTATAACTTTTGTAAACGTAAAACCCATGGAAGAACCCATTCCCCAAAATCTCATTTGGAAGCAAAAAGAAAAAAAAAAATTGTAAACTAGAAAACTCATCTCTCTAATTTGAAACAACTCATTCTCCATAATCCTATTTTGTAGCAAAAAGAGCAATAATTTTGAAATAAAAAAAATTATATATATTATTAGTGAGAGGGGGAAGAATAGATGAGAACAATATTGACTTTTTTCACAGTTAAAGTAGAGAGTTAGGTAATTTTTAACTAAAAATAAAGAGAGACTTGTACCTTAATTTTTATGAGATTTGGTGTACTTTTAAACAATTAACCAGATTTATGGGACCTATCTAAAAATATAGTAGATGTAAGAGACTTATATCTAAAAATATA